>JANHFL010008195.1:48958-70565 GCA_032468155.1 Oxyrhabdium leporinum
TAATCAGGCTGTGCTGAAGCTGAAACAGAGTTTTTGCTGTTTGCTGCAAGGAGGCAAATTGCTGGGAGGCAGAGGCATATTTTTCCTCCCCAAAAGCTAGGTGCATCTTATACTTTGGAGCATCTTGTACTCCGAAAAATACGGTGATTTAATTTTGCAGTAAACACTTTTTTGTGATAACACTCTGTAAACTGATATAAACAGAAAAATCGTGGATACTACTTGAAACTCAATGTGACTATAATCTGTGAAAGAGTATATCTTTATCCAGGAAGCTTTTCCCATGGCTTGTTCTCATTATACTTTACTGGAATCTGCTTTTTAAACTTGGGTGATGGGATTATCAGTGAAGAAGCTGTAGTTTGCTACAGTCTAGGTGGCTTGAAATTATGTAGTCAAGTCCAGCCAGCTGTGATGGGTTACTGCTTTTGAGTGACACCATCAGCTGCTCTACTTGTTCCAAGAATTCCTGGATATTTAAGCTATTACTTTTGGCTGACATTCCCAGGGCAGTGTTTACCAGTAGTGCTGTCACCCAATTTAAATAAAAACTTAGAAGATCAAATTGATTTCAGCAGCTTAAGTCTGCCTATATTGAAACTTATTTTTTAACCATATGTAGCTATAGGAGCACCTTTGTTTTTAAGACAGTAAATATACATATCACAATGCAGTGTCTTAAAAGAAACATTCTTCTAATACGATGTCTGTCATTTCAGTTTTTATGAGCACATTAAAGAATAGTTAACTTTTAAAGTACCTAATTTGTTGGGTTGCTTGTTTAATTGCCTTCTTAAATTTGAATATGTTGTCCACTAAATATGTTGGGTTGTAGTTCCCAGAATTCTCAGTTAGTGCAGACAACAAACAGCCGGGAGTGTAGTCCCAACATATCCCAAAAAAGGAACATCTGAGCTACCAGTTAACATTGGCAAGGTCCAGCCAGCAAGTCTGTTCCTGTTGTGAGTGACCTGGTGATAGGTCTTCTGGGATACTTTTTCTCCTCTTGGTCTTCTGCCAACCATTTTTGTTCTTTAATATTTTAATAGAACAGCAAGTGTCCAGAGGGAACAAAGCCCATGCTGATATTTGCAGGAGATGCTTTTGACATTGATGAGGAACATAGAAGGTTAAAAAGCCTTCTAATTGGTAAGCCATTTGAGTTAACCTGCTGGTGTCATACAGACCTGCTTCTTAAACTTTTTTGCCTTCAAGATCCCTTCCCAGTTTTAAAAATGATGGAGGACCCCAAAACAGCTTTTTTTTGGGTATGAGTTATATTTATTTATATTTGCCATATGAAAAATTAAATTCGTTACTGAATCAAGTAAAATTAATATTAAATCTAGTTGATATTAATATAAAATATTTTTCATGATAAAAACTATTTTAAAACTAATAAAAAGAATAATGAGAAGAGTTACATTAGTAGATGTTTGCCAATATCTTTAATTAATCTGGGAAATAATTTTGATTTTGCGAACCCCAAAGAGGGTCTTAAGGGATCCCGGGCATCCTTGGACCACCCTTTAAGAACTGGCTGTTGCTCTTGTTTGCCCTTTAGATTTTTTCAGAGGACCTGTTGTGCCCAGTATTCGTCTGGCCGGCTTAGAACATGTTCTGCATTTCACAGCAGTGGATGAAAAGGTCTATATGAGAAGTTACAAGTAAGTCGGTGTGGTCTTTGGGTATTTGCCACAATGTGCGGTCATACACTGATTCGGACTAGAGATGCAGTGCGTTTGTGCATGATTGGATTAGAGCAGTGTAGGAGAGGCATTTTAGGTGGGGAAAAGTCTAATTTCATCCTTTCAGGCTGACTTCCTATGGTATTATCCCACAGATTATAAAGTATTACATTGTGTGGTACACCTGCTGTCTGTATGAAATGGCTGAACACCCTATTAAAATGTTGCTTAAAATCCTCATCTACTTAGAAGAAACATAATGTTACAGGTATATTAATTGTACTTAGAAATTTTATTTTCAGGCTAAACAAGTTGATAAAAACTGGATTCTCAGCACTAGCAAAGTGCATATACACATGAAACATGCATAGCCACAAGCAAATTCTTTCTCCAAAAATCATGATTTCCCCAGAAAATGCCCACAAAATTACCTTCCTTTTAACCAGGAGGTACCCTAATATTTCTACAATATTCCTTATGGTTCAAGCTATCCAGTTGTGATTGGTTTTTTTCAGTATTGCTCTCCCACTGTGTTAATATTCATTAACGTTTACTGTGCTAATACAGCTGAATGTCACCTACTTTGCAGTAAAGCCCCACTGTATTCTATCCTTAAAGGTTTATTTAGATTTAAATATCTATTTTGGGGTGTTATAGAATAACTGTTATGTTCAGCAATTCAGGGTCTGGGATAGAGTGATTGTTGGCTATTGATATCTCTACTTTGCTGTTGTTTTCATTTCTGCGACAGCTGAACATAGACACAAACCTGTTTACAAACTGTTGGTCTCAAATTTCCTCTGCTTTGCTATGATATCAGTTCAGGTTTATTATGACCCACATACATATGACTTAGTTTCTTAATATGTTTGAAATATTAGGGCCACTTATCTTCTGTGAATATAAAACATATTACTATATATGTACTGAAAACTCCCAGAATTTTTCATACAACATGGTCATATCTGGAATATCCCAAACTGTGAGAATTCTTTTTGAATCCTGTATAGAATCCAATCATAAAAATTGAGTTCCATGTGGCAATGCAACTGTCCAAAGTCTGGGGCGTGAAGTTTTATTGTCTCTCTTTCTCTGTCTCTCTCTCTTGTGAGATAAGAGAAAGAGATTGGAACATAAGATCAGAGTATATGATCACAAATCTTTATAATTTAATAATATCAGACCTATTATGCTTGGTTGACTAACCATCTCAGTGGACAGAATAATGAGAACAGAACATGTATCAGTCTGAAGATTTGGAAACTGCTGCCACTCATAGGGTGCACAGTAAAGGGAAATTCCAGCTGTCGAAAATTTTTAAATGTTTTAATTAATATCACAAATGTCCTCAAAATTAACTGTAGTTGTCAATCTACCTAATGTTAATGAGCAGGAATATAATTCAGATACAATAAGAACAGCGTTTCTGATAAGGTTATAAAAGGAATTTGTGTTACTTTCAAATGATGAAAGACAGAATACAGAGAAGACATTGGTTACCTTTTATGAGCTGGTACATTTCTTTTCAAACTTAGTCATGTCTGATATTTATTAATACAGCTTTGGTAGAATGTGGCATTGGATGCGTGTTTTTAAACAGCTGGTCTGTGCAAGGGGACTTGGGACTGATGAACCAAGAAGTATATTAAGAATTAATATTAATTAATTTATGTTAAAGTATATTAATTGCAGCTAGCTGTTATTAGTCTACAATTGGTTATTTCTGTGTAATTTCAACAAGGATGGAGAAGAAATTACTCAGATATCCTTCAACCAATCTATTTCTCTTACGAGATGATCGGGCTACTGTTTTTGAAACTGGATTGCACCAAGTCCTTAGTTTTGAAATTAAATATGGATCAAAAATAAATTGATGAACAACTGGATGTCATACTTGTCTATCACTGTAATAGTAGATGGAGAGAGTATGTATAAATAAAGGGACAGAACTGAATGATGCCAATGGTAAAATGGGCGTATGGTGGTGAGGACAGTATCCAGCTATCTTCTAGATACAGCAGAATGATGTTGAAGTTTTCTTTTTTTCTACCCAGCCTTTCGATTTGGAGGCATACAGAAGGAGAAGGAAGAAAGAAAATCTTGTATGGGTTGCAGGGCAAATATAGTCTAGAGATTTGCTTGTCCATCATTGGTTGTAATGTTGTTTTCCAATGTAGACACTAAAATCTAATTAACCAGTTAGATGTTTCAACCCATATCCCAGCAGTTCATCTTTATCCGATGCTGCCCAATTTTTGATGATCTTTGCCTTTTTCTCCACCATTTCTGCTATTGCCCCCCTTTTTTTTCTTTCTCTAACTTTTTTATTCAAGCTGCATTCTTGTTGTATTTCTGTTATTTTTCCCTGCAATATACACCTTTAATTTCTTTTCTATAAGCTCTTTAATAATATTTTTGGCACTATTTGATCTCATTAAATTGTTCCCTTTGAAGGTTACTTGTATAGCCAAAAGAGGACATTATAAACAAATGTTATCCTCAAAATACTTTTCTGCAAAATAAGCCAAAGTATGTTACCTCTATGGTAAATGAAGCAATCTTTTCTATTTCTCAAAACTCTGTGGCCATTATTCCGCATAGTGTTTCTCCAGAAAGAATCTATGGAGAAAGGGCTGCTAATATTTTTTTGGGAGGCAAGATTTAGGGCATATTATGGGGTGCTCCTTTCTGCTTAATCCTGATCCCAGAATCTTTTATACAGTACTGGATTTTAGTAAATATTTGTCCATTGATACTATTAATATAGATCTGATGTAGCTTTACGTGTTGGCATGAGATATTGATATGAACTGCATAGGACTGGTTTGTTCTTCATGCTGAACTATCTGGACTCTGGAGGAAGATTGTTACAAGGATTCAAAATGTCAGATGAACTAATCAAACAAGAAGGTTTTTCCCCCCTTGTCCTATTTTCAAGGGTGTTATTGAAAAAGTCTGGTTGTAAAATACCAAGGATTGAACTTGAAGATATGGGACCCTCATTGGATTTGGTGATAAGGAGAACCCATTTGGCATCAGATGATCTGTATAAGCTGTCACTAAAGCAACCTAAAGCTCTCAAGGTACGTAGACAACTCTTTATACATTTAGGCCATGAAAATCTTCCCCAAGTGCAGAACTGAAAGTGATACATAGCTGAAAATATTTTTTTCTGTTTGTGGATTGAGGCCACTTAACTCCAACTCTTTACGGTTATATTTAATTAATTAAATCCACTGATATGTGCTACCCCGTTTTTCTTAATGTACTTTAAGGATTATTTTAGATTACAAATGTCCTTTGAATCTACTTTGGGAATGATTGCTGCTTGGCTTATTTGTAACCATTTATTTTATTGAGGTAGGGATATCCTTGTATGTATGTCTTCAAGCCAGTCTTGATTCCTGGCAACTGCCTGGACTAATCCCTGCAGTTTTCTTGGTAAAATTTTGGAATTAGCTTGCCATTGCTGCCTTCTTAGACTGAAAGAGAATGACTTTGTACCTAAAGCAGGACTAGAACTCATGGTCTCCCAGTTTCTAGCCTGGTGTCTTAACTACACTAAACTGGCTCTCTGTGGATGTCTTTAGGAAATACCATAAAGAGCTAACCTGACATGACAGAGCTAGTCTTAATTTTGTAATCCTTAAATCATTATTTTTGAAGTTTTTGCAAATTAAACCAGTTTTCTCTAACTTGAGTGCCTTCCTCATATCTGATTCAACCTACAGGGCTCCTGATGAGAATCATGGGAGGGGTCGGCACATTGGAAGGCAATAGAGTTAGGAAGTGCTGAATTGAACTTGGTCCACAAATGATTGGTCCACAATACAGTTCTCCAGATGTCATGGCTTTGTTTCTCCTAATTAATTTAAATTAGATGAAATAATGAATTAACTAATTAGATTTAAGTTGTAATGGAAGGACATTTTCCAGGCATTATTGGACAAGGATTGCATTTTGAAGAAATGTCATTCTACATCAAAAAAATGGGCATTTTCTTGTATTTCTAGCCAAAGAAGAAGAAGAATATCTCTCATGATGTCTTTGGGACAAAATATGGACGGATTCACATGCAGAAACAGGACCTGGATAAACTGCAGACTAGAAAAATGAAAGGTTTAAAGAAAAGACCGTCTGAAAAGAAAACTGAAGATGGAGGAGATCCAAAGAAACTAAAGTTGGAATGAGAAGTTTAGACCGGAAGGAGCATTTGAATTTGGCTCCTATCCATGAAATGCCATATAAACTTAACTCCTGTAAATTTTACTATTTTGCCTTTTTGTGAAGATGCTTTTAAACAGTGGAGGATCTTAATAATTTTTTTCTAATCAAGTTTACCTGATCTTTGATGTAGATATGTCTATAGGTGCTTGACCTAGCCATAATATTTTCCCAATCTTTATCATAAATTATTTAGAATTTAAAATACATCATTTGTTTATTTTTTCAGGTATTTGGAGCGGATTTGCCCAGAGTTATATAGAGCTAAAGGCTTGTCTAGAAACGAAGAACAATTTCCAAAATGTTTTGGGTCTATATCTTTTCAATTTGTTGTTGGTTGACTGCTCTGAGTTAAGTCTGTATTCTTATTTATCATCATTGCTGTTTACCAATCTGGGTTGTTGTCTCTCCACATATGTCTGGATGTCAAGTGCCAGAATTCTGAGTAATAGCCATGTGACTGGAAATTCAAGAGTCACTCCAAAGTTTTGGGGAAACTGGTTTATGTAATATATTTGTTTTGTCAATAATAAAATCCAGACTTCCACATTTATATTAAGAACTCATTTCTTTTGACTAAGAACAAAATAAAAAGGAATCACATTAGAAGCAAGATTTTTCAAGAACTTAAAAATGTGAAGGCACATAGAGCTATAAGGTTAGGAACAGCAGGTGACTTCTCTCCCTCTAGGTTAATATTTTTGGGTTATAATATGTATTCTTGCTTTAGGGAAAAGCAACAAAAGATGCAGGCGTTGCAAAAAGAAAGAAAGCAAACAATGTAGATGCCTATAAACAAACTTATTCATCATGCTATGAAGTACCTATGCCCAATTAATGTTCAGCTAGAAAAAAAAATCCTTGCTTGGTAAGATTTGTTTGAGCAGAGTCCAATTTGTTATCAAGATAGCTCCTCAGCTTCTGTATTCATTTCTACATTTCCAACCCATACAATCCAGAGACTGTTCAGCCTACATAAGAGTATAAAAAATACCAAGCAAAGCATCCACAGTTTAACAACTATACAGAGTAAAACAATACCATCCGAATAAAAAAACGCAAAACAATGAAAATAGAAAATGAAGGTGGCATAACAATATCAAGAGAAGGTTCTCCACAACAACTCTTTCCTTAAAAACCTCCAAAATATCAACAGGGAAAAGGCTGCTCCATAGTGCCAATCCTGGCCCAGAAAAGCAGTGCCTCTCAGACCTCCCAAAAATGTGGCTTCATATATGGTTTTCTTTCTGTGATCTAGTTGGTCACAGGACACAGGGTGAAACTATTTTTTACCAAGGTCGTCTTTTCAAAATATTTTCAGATTTGATGCTGATACTTTCGAAAACTTACAAAAACATTTCAATATCCTGTCCATTTGGAATAGACTTTAACTTCAAATGGCTTTTATCTTTTAAAAAAAGCTTAAATAGTCCATTAATGGCCCATTGTGCTAGTAATTTGGTAGAATTAATTTAGTAGAATACTTGAGATGAAGTGTCTTCATAGAAGTCTGAAAACAGCCATGATTCATTTCAGTTTAGAGCTGTTAGAACATCAGACTTCATATGAAGGATGATTTTCACTTAACAAACTAAGGGCCAGGGTTGTTTCTTTTTAATAAAGAAGAATTTATGCTACAATCTAAATTGAGCATCCATCGCATTCTGGGAGTTGGGTTGGGGTTGTTAACAACAACAAAAAATGCAAACTAAAAAGTAGCTCCTTTTAGGTATCAACCAGGAGCTATAATTGATTGCTTGTCCTTTATTTATAATGTGATATGTAAGAGTTCATTCATTTCCCCTTTATTCAGGCTTCAAGTGGAAAGTTAAGTTGTTTGTTCAAAATCTTTCCCAAATCTATAATTCATTGTTAAAGATGGCTTTTTTTTCTTTTTCCTTATTTACCTCTGAAAATTAGTGTGACTTAATTATTTGGCATGCATGTCAGAAAAATGAGTGGAAGGTAGTGAGAAATGTGAATACACTTGTCATTTTCTTTTAATCAGTTGCTGCTGGCAATGCTTTAATTATATATTTTTTATTGTTCAAGCTGCTCTGAATAACAATGTTTGAAATTATTTCGGTTTCCACTTGACAGCATGCTATTGAACAAGCTGCTTTTTGTGATGTATGTTGGAGTGATTACTTTCCTCCATTCTTCAGTTTCTTAAAAAAAATGTTTGATGCTCTGATAATCATAAAGAGGCCACATGTGGAGATAATAAGTTTTTATGAGCAGCATTAGATATGTTTGCTAATGAAGTCAAAATGAACAGATGTGCTTATGGTGAAAAAGTTGAATTTAAATATATTATTATTTAAATACACCGTTAGATTTTCTACCTTGATTTAAACCAAGATGAAGAAAAGGCAAATTTTATTAAAACTAATTTGTCCATTTAAAATTATATATCATTTTTAAACAGTCAATACATTTAACATAGACACATTGTTATAAAGGAAGTAACTGTTTAAAAAGCTAACTAGTTGCAATACTGAAGTGTTTCCTACCCAATTTGCTGCTGCTTGTTGCTATATACTGTGGATGTACATCATGAATGTCTCCTGATTCACATACTGTATTACTCCACAGAATAACTTGTTTGGCTAAACATATTGCATGAATTTGTTCATTGTGTTTTTGTCCCGATTTATGGCTTAGCATGATATCAACATTAAGTGTTGATATGTGTATGAGACTGCAATGGAGTAATTTTTAAAAGGATTCACATTAAAGGAAATTTTATTACTTTCAATTTTATTACTGCCCTCTTTTAAAGTTGCTTCAGTGTTTAATATCCCTGAATTACACATGGAGTATTTTTTTTAACAGAAGGAGATTATCTTCTAACCTAAATGGTTGAAGTCAGAAAAACCAATTATAGTGAGATAATGATACAAATTCTTAGGTTGGCAGGGCACGGAAATGAGCAATGGGCAGCATTTACAAATGAGATGCAATCTAGTGTTGATTTTAATTTATCAGAGAGAAAATGCTATGAAAATGGAAAAGCGTCAGTGTTGTTGAGAACACAAGTGGAATCCAGTCATATCTCAAAAGCAAGTTTACTTAGTGATCGTATTATTTAGTTTTACTATATAGCTGTTGTGTATGTTTTATACCTGTTTTCATTAGTTTATAAATGTATGTATGTATGTAACAGAGCATTTTGTGTCAGGTATTTATATGAAAGTAGGAATGAACCTTTATCAGATATGCAGTATTTGAGAGGTATTCAAAATCGGATGTAGAGGCAGAATGACTTCTAGGAGATTTCAGTTTATGCAGCATATTTAAAAATACTAGAATGAAGATTTTTAGGGAGATTTAGCAATAATGGTTTATAGAACAAGAGACGATTCTCAAAACACGAATTCTGCAGAACACTGAGTTTCCATGTGAACTGGATGATGTGATAGCACTTAGGCGGAAAAGTACTAGGAAGTATGAGAAGAGTAGCAAGCTGAAACTGGCCAAGCTTGTCAGAAATTATAAAAATAGATGGGAACAGCATGTACCCTGTTTGGGGCCCTGATAGCTTAAAAGCACCTTTTTGCTTGTAGCTGCTACTGCATAGTTTATAAGATCCATGGACCTGTGCAGTAGAAATATTATTGTGATGTAATAATTGATCTTGTTTTCACTATCTGTGTTTTTCTTGTGGCAAAGCTCTATGTGTGTGTGTGTGTTCGTGTCTCCTTCCCATATTGTCTTCCCATCCTTCCATCCTATTGCAACCCAATCACAACAATGGATTAACAATTTGTTTGTGTTAATCTATTTTGAGTTGAACAGGCTCACAGTACGAAGGAGTAAGTAACATTGGTTTGGTACACGCATCATGATAAATAGTGATTTGTTTGATTTTGGCTTAGTGCGTTCTATGGCAGCACCCATTGTGTCTTGTATGACATGGGTTGTAGCTTTGTATTAAATGTGATGTCAGACTTTGGGTTTCATCAACAATCAATCTGACCCTAACGTATTACAATATGCTTTCATAAGGTTGCACTAATTTCCTTCACTTAGTCCAGGTGTTCCCGTAAGATTTTTAGCTTTAGAATGTTTGTTCCAAACCATGTAATCTGGTTACGGGAATGAGTCAAGGGTTTGTTTTTTTTTCCTTGCTTTCCCTTGTGGTTGAGTAGCACAGAGGATTTGTTTGGCAAATATATTGTCCAGTACAGCGCTTCTGTAGTTTATCTACAAGCAATTCTAGATCCAGCTCCATGGCCAGTTTCCTAAAGCAAGAGCTGAGTGGGATGTTAGAAAATGATTAGTTCTGTAGATAAATATATACCTGAAAATAGAAGTAGCCCCAAATTCAGAGTATGAGAAGAAAGGACTGTTTATTCAAAGAAGTGTAATTGTGCAGCTGAAATACTTACCCTGTGATCTTTGCTAATAGCTATGGAAAGCAACTTTTTGGTCCAAAACATAGTTTGGAATATAAATGGCAATGAAGCTATTGCCAGCAGGATGGGACTTGTTCAACTTATGCCTCAAGTTAATGTTGCTTTGCAGCACAAGGGGGAAGTCTGAAAGCCCCCTTTGGAGCAACAGATCTGGTACATAATCTATCCAGCTGAGTGGACCAGTCAGCAAAGAGAAATACCTGTTGTTGTTGTTGTTTTTAGAAAAAAGATGCAATTTAATTCAGCAACCTGACTTAAGTATTGCATAAATATTTTTTGTATGCACAAACCCAAATGACATCTTGGAGACCCTTCAAATTAAGAATGGTAATTCATAACAGGGCAGAAGAGAGAAATTAGTATATATCTGAGGGTTAACTATATTAATTCATTGTCATTTTTTTTTTCTGTATAGTCTTTATTTCCTCTGGCCTTATCTATTTGTTGCCTGCCTACCTGCCATTGAAAAGTCCATGGCAAACCTTTGACTGACCATTATATAAAAACTTTGCATTACAGATCCGCAAATAGGAATCTGGGGAATTGTGGGGTAGAATGAGAAAAGCTTTTTCATTGCCTTCCTCTACTTATGTATCGTTACTATATAATGCTGTAACTTTAAGTTGTAGACCTGGAGAAGATCTTGGGCAAAAATCAGAGGTGGAACTTCTATTTCCCTGATGCATTCATAGAACTTGGATTTAAACTAAAGGATAAAGTTGACAAGCTGCATTCTCTATTATACTGTCTTGCTGTTGCAGAAGAATCAGGTCCTTCAGTCCTGTTGAACTGAAAGTGGTTATGGAGCTTTTGTTAGAGTGAAAAGAAGCAAAAAAGAGTCACTTGTGTGATTTTGAGACATGACCTACTGTGGGTTTATTGTCCATTGTGCTGTGTTTTGTTACCCTGAAAAAGCTGCTTATCTACTCCTTGATCTGTAGCACTTTTAGAAGTTAGTTTTAATTTTAGAAATTGTGTCTGACAGATGCTATTTTATCTGGCCAGGCTGGGGTTGGCCCTTACCATTATAACTCTTTACACTTCCGCCTTCCATTCTCATTTTCAATATCTATATGCACATAAAAGTATAAATAACATATTTTCAGCCTCCCTAACCAGACAGTTAGAATTAGGCGTAGTCCAATTTGATACCCATACACACATTGGATGTACCTCTCTGAACCCCTTATCAATAGTACCTGGGGATTGAAATATTGTAAGCCACATATAAGGAAAATACCAGCAATATGAAACAGTATTTTGAGAATTCTGAAAAAATCCAAACATATCAGTCTCTGGAATGAGTTTTTTTAGTTAAAGGCTGTAAGGAGCTTAATTGGAACTGAAATAATGGTTGGTACAATATATGTGGAATATATTTGTTACTCATCTCTGTTTATACTTGATAGTATCTGTGGCATGATAAATAATCCTAGAGGCATTATATGTACTATGTACATCCAAAAATTCTCTCAATATGTTGCAGCTGAAGATCAATGGAATTAATACTGCACAGCGATTATTGGGGTAGGGGTTGTAATAATAATAATAAAGGAAAGGAAACCCTATGTTGAATGAAGTACAGTATATTTGCAGGAATGTTTTTCTTCTGCCTTAAATGTTTATCTCTTTAAAAAACAATATGATAAAATTGTGGCTGATGAAAAAGGCACAGATAGAAGTGTAGAAGAATGCAATTGTATTTATGTATACATTTCTTAAAAATACATTTTTAAAACTAGGAAAAAAACAGTCTTCTAAAATGTAGCAATAGCACTTAGAATTATGTACTGCTTCACAGTGCTTTACAGCCCTCTCTAAGCAGTTTATAGAGTCAGCCTATTGCCCCCAACAATCTGGATCCTCATTTTACCCACCCCAGAACGATGGAAGCCTGAATCAAACTTGATCCGGTTAGGATCGAACTGCTGGCAGTTGGCAGTCAGCAGAATTAGCCTGCAATACTGTAACAGAAAACACCACCGCCATCGCTTTTTCTTTTTCATCATGGTTAAATGCTTCCTTGTAAAGCTGTGTCAGGAAACCTTCCTGAGAGAATTTACAAGAAATACTTTAAGTTATAAAATCAAGATACAGAAGATATAAAGAGAAAATGGAATTGTTCCAAATTACAGAATATGGTTAAGGCCTGAATTCCTGTGGCCTGTGACGCATTAACTTGTAATGTGGTTGGCCCTTCAGCAGAAAATGAGAAAAAATCCAGAATTCAGTAGTGACTCTAAAATGATAAAGCTGACTAATCATGTTTTTTATATCCTCATTGTGAACTTGTCGTTTTATTTCAGACACTGACAAGCAAAACAAATCTTGTGAAAAAGTCCCATGTAAGTTGCTGAATATCAATTCAGTCTATACACACACAAACTGACCGGAATAAAATAATCATATAACAATTCAACGACAATTGTAAGCTTAAAAATTTGGGGCTTAAAAAAATCTAGTAAGGTATGCAATTTTAATAAGACAATTAAATGATTATTTAGAATACCAGAATAGTAAAATTAGCAGTTTAAAAAATAGACCCCATTATAATGATAAAATCCATGGGGAAAAATGTGTGATTAGTGCCATGCAGTAATGTAGCATATACTTTTTCCATAATGTTTATCACACATAAATATTTGGATTTCTGAGCAATATTCCTATTACATATGAAAACATATGACAAATAATTAGAGGGTGAGGATGTTTTCTGTTGTTCCCACTCAAATGTTTGCAGTAGCATTCCTTTGATTACACACTCATTCCATATTCGAACTGGATCATAAAGTGCATTGCTAATCCCCTCTCCACCCTTCAACCTGATAGGGTTATGTTTGCAGATAATTCCAAATGTTTTGATTTCCCCAATAAATTAAAACTGTTGACTTAGGATTGTTGTCTTCAGCCATTTAGCTTTGGCTACTGGGAAATGTTTCAAATGCATTCCTGTGCTTGTTCTTCACAAGAATTTGCTCTTCCTGTCACAAGACCTCATTGCTGCTATTCCTTTATTTCAGAATGCATGTCTAGTCAATCAGGAGGCCCAAGTTGTTGCTTTTTATTTGAACTACTTTTTAGCTCTAAATCTCTTTAGATTTTTAATTGGGTTCTCTACTGAAATGTAGTTATTCTTATCTCAAGATAGCCAATCATGTCAGCATGCTCAAATGTTTATATCTGCCATTAGGAGAAAGAAGTGCATCCTAATATGGTCATTTTAAAATAAATACTTATTCAATGCACATAGCTGCCCATCTCAAATGATGGTGAGGAGTTAACAACAAAAAAAGACCACAACAACAAAACAACCACTAATACAAAAAGTGGTCCTTGTTTAGTAACTGCAAATGGTTCTGGTGAAATGGTCATTAAGTGAACTGAGTGACAGAGGGAGAAAGTTTGCTGGTAGCTGTTGTCTCATTCAGATAAAATGTTCTCATAAGATGTCCTGTACCACACTTTTCTCTCTTTTCACCCCCTCACAGGGCGGAGGGATTGCCTAAACAAGCTATCTCTTCTGAGTTGGTTTTCTCCAAAGCATAAAGTCTCTAAAATCTCTGAAAAGTGCTAACTTCAAGTTAACAAGCTTAGTTTTGTGACTTTAGTTAATTAGAACCCTTTGTTGCCTGAAACTGACCGCAGTGAAGGCTTTTTTTTCCTTGTAAATGTGTGCATTGGTTGAAAAATGATTTTTATTACTATTTGCTATCTTTATCTTTGCAAATGGTCGCTATCTGAGGCAGTTGTTAAACCAGGACTACATAGACAGTACCATACAAATATTTCAGTAAAACTAATTCACAGGCTCCAGAAAACACTCCAATCCCCAAGCCTGGGTATACAGCTATG
Source organism: Oxyrhabdium leporinum (assembly GCA_032468155.1). Taxonomy (NCBI): domain Eukaryota; kingdom Metazoa; phylum Chordata; class Lepidosauria; order Squamata; family Cyclocoridae; genus Oxyrhabdium; species Oxyrhabdium leporinum. The sequence continues at coordinate 63,141 of JANHFL010008195.1, forward strand.
TCTTCAGAACCTTGCAAAAGGCCAATAGGGTCAGGGAGAACTCTGAAGAGGAATGATGTTTCACAAAGGTGCTGCAACATAAAAGGCTTTCTTCCTGATTCCCACCAAGTGGGAATTCCTGGTTCCCACCCATAATATCTCTGATTTGGCCTCCACAGGGGCCTGGACTAAGTTGAAAAGGGTCACCGAATAACACTGGATGCAATAAAGGGGGAGAAATGGCAATAACACTTAGACTTATATACCACCTCGTAGTGCTTACAGAGTTTACAGAGTCAGCATATTGTCCCCGATAATCTGGGTCCTCATTCTATTGACCTTGGAAGGATGGAAGACTGAGTCAATCTTGAGCCAGTCAGAATTGAACTACTGGCAGTGAGCAGAGTCAGCCTGCAATACTGCATTCTAACCACTGCACCACCACAGGTATTTTGTTTCCCTTACTACCGTACGGTAAGTTGGAATTGTAGCTCTAGGTCCAGGAAATGTTGGATTGGGTTGGGTTGACTCCTTGTCCTCCAGTGGTGTTCTAGGTATCTTTCAGCTGTTTCATCTCCCTCAACTCCTCAGTAATCCTTGGGGATCTGAGGGAAAAGAATGGGTATAATCCAATCCAAAGCCCTCACAGTCAACTTGCTCCAGGCAGCAACCAATGCCTTGGTCAGAATGTAGACCAGATCTTCACAGACAATCCCAATCTCCTCTAGAATCCTACAGGGTGCATTGGTCCTCTGGATTGTACCAATCAAATAGTTCCAGTCTCATTGCAGTGGGGGAGAGCATCAGACAACTCCAGGGTCAACAAAAACAATCGGAGTATGACAGAGGATATAGCAGTCTCCCCCAACTGTAGATCACATTGCCTTTACTCCAACAAGAAAACTAAATCTAACATGCGGTCATTGTTATACGTCAGACTATCAGGCCCTTGATGGCTATGAACTCCTGAATCATCTCTGACTTTGTCACCAAGCAAGACAGGTTAAAATCTCCAAGGTCAAAGAGCCTAGGGAACTCCACTGCCAACATGGCCACATGTTAAAATAGTAAGGGCCCAACCGACCCACAGAGCCCAACCTAACAAATAGGGTCTTGCAACCAACTACCTGTGGAATTGTGCCTTTGATACCATCAGAGTATCTTGGATAACATAGACATCCTCTATCCTTGCCCTGAGTTCTCAGTTGATGGCAGACTTGAATCTTGGATGGGCATATCTCCAAGAGGGAATAAACCATGCCTTGATGCAAAGTTGTAAACTAAAAACCATTCCCAATTTGTAGTCTTTTGGTGTCTTCAAAGATACTGCAGCTCCATATGCCTAAATTCAGCTCATGTTGAGGCTGGTGTAGAGCCAAACCACAAACATTCCTTGCTTTATTGTAATTTTCTTAGCATAATCCCAAGCCTTCATTTGGAACTCTAATTTCCAATGAAGAAACAATATATTCTGATAGTAAGATAAGCATGAATTATGTGTTGCAAAAGAAATTTCATTCTCAGAAGGCAGTATTGTTACTCTTTCTCCAAACTCCTAAAATATGTTTAATAAGTGCTGAAAAAACAAATTGTCTATGTTAGTCTATGCAAGGAATATTTATTCCATGGTGGAGAATGCTTACATTTTTCAAAAAATGTTATAAAGTTGTCAGAATATTAAATTTGGTCTTTGCCTTGACTTCATCCTGCCATTCTTTTTGCCTCATAGAACACAGGGATCATCCTATTTTTCTGTCAGCAGTGGCCCTATCAACTGAGATACCTAGGCACTTTCAAAAAGTTTTCTTAAAGCATCCGAGGAATCAACATTTGTTTAAAGAATGCAAGATATAATTTATTGCAAGCATTAACTTGATCTCCTGAGTCTATATACAATTTTTGTCCATTTAGTTTGTTAGCAACTGGACATTTTTTCAAATCGCAAAGTTTGCCCTTGAGAATAAAATGGTCGCACAAACTTACATTATCCAATATCCATTAAATAGAGTACAAATAGTCAATGTTATGAGGCACTAACAATTTTAAAAAGCGGTCATGAGGAAGAAAAAAAATAGGGAAGAAGTTAATAGGCATAAATACACAATCTCCTTTTGATCCAATGAGTTTTAGAAGTATTAGGTTGACATTAGAAGTATTTCCTGATAGGTTGGGAGTGAGTACATAAAATATACCCATGTTTATTTGAACATGGTGAACCTTGGTTCGTTTATCTTATGCATGAAACAGATCCAGTAGACCGTGTTGGGCACAGTCCAGATAAAATATAATGCTTCCAATTAAATCTTTGGTTTCAGTGATCAAGACTTTAGTACCTGCTCTGATCCTGGATGAAATTGACAAATTCTAAAACTACTTAAGCTGATTTGGCAGGGCCACAAACACTGTTTGGAAATGCATCTTTGAAAATAAGCATCAATACAATACAGATATTGAATTGTGTTGGAAGTTAAAACCCACCCATCCTAGAAAAATGAAATATTTTCGGATATACTAAAAAAGCCAGAATATTTTCCCTAAAAGAGAAATAGAAACTCAGAGAGGCAGAAACTCAGCTCCCCATACCTTTGTTAATGGGCCATTAAGGCCTGAGCCAGTCTATTCTACATAACAAAGATCTACCTACTTCAGGCAGAGCCATGTAATTGCCCTCTACCCATCTCAGCACCTGGCACCTGGGAAGATTACATCACCTAGCAAGATTCAACCAAGCTCAGGATACTCTTCCTGTGCCCCAGGAAGTTCAAAGCCAAAAGGGGTATAAAACTAAGGGATTCTTAGCATTTCTTTCCTTTTTCTGCCAGGATCTCAAACCATGTGGTCCTGTCCACCATTAAAACCATCCTTCCAAGCAGTCTCCATGTTTCCAGTGTCTTTTTTCCACTTGGAACTGAACCCAAAAGGATATTTCTTCCAACAATGGTATTAAAAATACCATAACCATATAAACAAGAGGCATAATGCTCCTTCCGGGTTCTTTCACCACTACAGTGATAAAATGCCATCCAAATGCAATAAAAAATTTGTCCCTGTTTCCAATCCTTGTTGCGTCTACTTTTATGGATTCTGTCATCGTCCGGATCTGCGAGTATGGCAGTCACCGTAAGCAATGTGACTTCTCCTTTGGCTTCATAGCTTCACTGTATCTCCTGCCTGCAGGGGAAGCATCCATCAACTTGGCTGCTGCCGAAGGATCTTATTTGGAGTGCTACCTGGGGTTTCTAGGAAAGATTGTTTATCCTTCTCCCACATCCCATTTGGGTATCCACCAAATTATGTGAAATGAATAAGAAACAAGCTGTATAGAAATAGCCCTAAAGGAGAGAAAGAGTACAAATATAAATAAATTGGAAATAAGTAACAAAATCCCAGATTATCATCCGTCTTTATATTTTGCATACAGAAATGAGAAAAGGGGATACTACTGCATTTACATGTAAGCATACATTTCAGAATACAATTAAAACAGAATAATGTAAAATGCTTCTTGTTCTGAAAATAGAATAGTAAAGATCTTGCCATTATATAATAATGTTAAAACAAAATAATACAAATGCAACTCTTCTTCTTCTCCAAATAAAAACAGTGGAGCTCTGCTCTGCTCTCCCCTATTGACAACCTGGCAAGAAGTTGGTGTCAAAAAACAAGGAAGTGGGAAGGTTATGACAATGAGAGGAACTAAAAAAAAATGCTAAGAGAGAAGGCAAATACTGGGAGAAAAATGGCTACTACAAAGGCTGGAAGTGAAGATATTCTTCAAACCAATTTTCAAAAAATTACATTGAAATAAACATTTCTTAGATAGACTTAAAAACTAGCCATGATGAAACCATTTGTGTTTTCTAAAGGAGGAGGTTCTACAAGTGCAGACCTACAGCAAACATGCCACATCTCTGAAGCCTTTAAATTTAATATTGTTTATTAATGGCCTAATTCTTGCCAGTAAAAAAAAGTTTGCCTGGCTGTATGTTTTTGGGGAGTTTTAAACAAATTATGTTGTTCTCCTCTGTCTCAGTCTGTGGAATATTTGTCACCCTAACCTCTAAGGAATGATTCAGGATTTGGGAGGAATGAGTGAGGACTTAAGGCAAGTGACTTATGGCTATTATATTCTGACCTTGTGAAGATGACTGTATCTTTAAGTCAAACTTGTGTTCAGAAGTGTACTTTTCATGTTGCAAAGCTACAGTGCTATGGATGCACCTACAGTATTAATTTTGTTTTCCATTAAATTCTTAAATGTATACAAGCCTTTTCAAAAGCATACTATTCCAGACTGATATAGACCTCCCCAGTCACATACTTTAAACCATTTTAGCACGTTTGTGGTTCTGGATTCTTTTAACAATGTACTCATCACCTGTGGTTTTCTTAACCATGCTTTACTCAACCCAATTTTGGGGGGTTTGTATGACATACTGAAACATAATCATAGGAGCTGAATTCACACAACATGTGAAGTTACAAAATTAATACATATTGAAGCAAAACTGGTTCTGTCAGCATAGACACTGTCTTCTCAGCTTATTCCAGCAGGGACAATCAGCTCCTGTCCAAAAATACACAGGCAGCTGCTTTTGCATATGTCTGAAGTAGTGTGAATCCCTAGGTAGAGCATACATGCTCAGTCAAGGTCAGCTTTGCACTCTTCAGTTTTGGTCCCAGAGCCAGAAGAAAAATGATCAGTATTAACCTGAGCAAGGCCTTTCCTTCCCTTTCAGAAATATCTATGAGCTCCATCTTGCTTGGGCCTCCTGAGGAGCATGATTGTAGGGCTAGCGAGCAGTCTGAAGGCCCTTCCTATGCCTTTTCATTAATTTTTAAGGTTGAATTTTAATTATCTTTGCCTCTTAGGGTATTAATATTTAGATACTGTTTTGAGGTTTTTAATATTTTATTTTTACACTGTCCAAAGACCCTCTGCAAGGGAGATGGGCAGTTTCTAGATTTGATAAATTTATAATTTAAATTACAACTGTACACAATGCAGTGTCACAGACACTACTGGAGGCTCCTCGGCACTGCAATGCAAGATGCACAGGTTGCCAGTTTGTTTTAAAGATCTTTATGGGATAGGTCCAGAGTATCTGAGACATCCCAATGGAACTAGCCTGCCCCACTTGGTCTAGTGGAAAGGACGTACTTCAGATCCTATTGGCCAAAGAATTTCAGCTGGTAGGATCTAGGGCAGGGGTGTCAAACTTCAACACATCAGAGTTGTGTTTGACCTCGGGGGGCTAGGGTAGGCGTGGCCAGGGTGTGGACAGCTCGACGTCACTCATGTCGGGGACGCCTGTGGTGGCCTGAGTACTCTGCCAGCAAAAACGGGCTCCCGAGCACCATTTTCGGCTGCAGCTTGGGAGGGGTGCGTTTTCACTGGCAGAGGAACCACTTTGCTGTTTCCAGGGTGGCTCGTTGGGCAAGATCTAACCACCCCCTGGGCCGGATCCAGCCCCCAGCCCTTGAGTTTGACACCCCTGATCTAGGGGAAGAGCCTTTTCTGCTGTGGCCCCTGCCCTCTGGAATATTCCCCCGTCTGAGATGAGGTCTGTCCCATACTCTTGGCTTTCTGAAAGAGCCTAAAACTTTGGCTCTGTTGCTTGGCCTGGGCCCCAAGAGGCACCTACTACATCAGGGGTGGCTAATGGGATAGAGAAAATCCCCACACCCAGGGCACCCATTGTCTTGATTTTTAGTTTTTAGCTTTTCTATTCAAATTTTCTAATGTTAATTGTTACTTTTTTGTATTGTAGATCACCCATAGTCTTTTATCAATAAGATGATCAGCATAGATATTTAATAATTAAATAATAATAAATAAAGTAAATAAAAAGACCCACAGAGAAACTTGCAGTTCATCTCGAGTTCCACACATCTTCTTGATTGTAACATGGGCTACCACTCAGAGTTTTGAGACACAAGATTGTGCTAAGCCATAATACTGGTTTAAGGCTAGTTTGATTTTTTTTTTGCATACCTCAGCCATGTAGCTTTAAGTTCCAACAGGGCTTTGTGAAAAGTATGAATCCTGTGTTAGTTGAGAAGCCATCATTTAAATAAACCTTGAGTTAGCATGGTGATATGTGATCTGATTAACAAATCCACAAACATTCTTCAACTTACTGAAGAAAAGTATCTTACAGAAAAAAGCTAATCAGTCATAGGGAACCATTACAAGTGATGCTGTAGCACACATTCTACTGATAGTATGCAGCACAAGTTAATTTTGCAATTGTTTTCCTTTCTTGTTTGTACCCTATGTCCTCAAAGGCCTTTGTACTCAGACCAGCGTAGCTGGTGAATCGGATCATCCTTACGGAACTTGAGAATGCAGAAGTACTCCATCTGGTCTAAGTCATCCGTATTGTGGTCTGGATGAGGCACTGTGCCTAGAGAAGTCTTCTTTTAGAAAAGATATTAATACTGTTTCACCCCGTGTGCCATTCTTTTTGTTGATCAGGATGTCTTCCTCTTGTGCCAGGAGGAAAGGGGACTTCCTGGGTTCATTCATTGCTTCCCATTCTTACCTTTTTGCACACTGGTCTCCACAAAATACGAACATACCCTCCTGAGTCAGCTATTATCAAGCCAACTTCCCCCTTCCCTAGAAACATTGCCTCTCATCCTTGTCTCATGCTGCATTAGAAAATCTTCCAGACAAAAGGGATCTTCCAGACAAAATACCTTAATTTGAATTACTGTGAACAGGGACTATTTGTCCTACATCTTTACATGACTCAAATAGCAGGAAAATATATGAACCAAACCATTTTTTGAGAAAAGACAAATAAAAGGCCAAAAGTTATTATCATGGAAGATTGACTTTTTAAATTGATAATAAAGGGGTATAGAAGAGAGCTGCCCTCAAAGATCTCAGTTGTAATCATTAACATAAAGTAGAAAAGTGGTCCTCTAGATAATTCTAAGAGTGAAATCAAACCATAAGTGAGGTTAAAAAAGAAAGAAAATCTGTTTCCTCAAGAAGAATAAGAAAAAGCATCCAGCACATTTATACTGCATAACATTAATTTTCATCTCTTTTCTGTGTGGTGCTCTTTAATAGCTCAGGCATTTATTATATTCAGTGGTGGACTGCAAATTTTTTAACAATCGGTTGTCTGCCCTAATGACTGGTTGGGGTGTGTGTGGTGGCATGGCTGGGTGGGCGTGGCTGGGTGGTCACGTGACTGGGTGGACGTGGCCAACTCAATGTCACTCACGTCAAAGAGTGCCTCACCTGGCCTTCCCCTCCCAGCCACTCCTTGTCACGCCCGGCCTCAACGTATCTATAGTTCTGTAAGAATGTTGTTCACCTTTTTTCAACTTTATTATCTGCATCTACATACTACAGATGTACTTTCATGGACCACTGAAAGGAGGAAATGGCTCACATGCTTTGCCCAAGAGTGTGATAGGCAGGTCACAAAA
>JANHFL010008195.1:84441-97815 GCA_032468155.1 Oxyrhabdium leporinum
ATAAGCTGTAAACCGCCCCGAGTCTTCGGAATGGGGCGGTATATAAATGTAAAAATAAATAAATAAATAAATAAAAGGAGAACACTAATATCAGATGCCCTTTTTATCAGCTTTTGTTCCAAGCCAATCCACCCCACAAAAACGAAAGAATCAAATTATTGGTTTTCTATACTGCTAATCACTGTTCTACAGAAATGCTGTATGAACTGAAAATAACCTTGGAGGTCTTCTAGTCCAAGCACAGACCCTATGCCATTCCAGACAAGTGGCTGTCCAGTCTCTTCTTAAAAGCCTCCATGAATGAGCACCCACAACTTCTGAAGGCAAGCTGTTCCACTGGTTGATTGTTCTGTCAGGAAAAAAATATATACTTCATTTTTCTCTTTATTATTGTGGGCTCATTTGAGAGTTATGTTGACTGAATAGAAGGCCATTTCCCCCCTGCTTGTACTTTTTTTTTTATTCTGGACAATTTCAAGGCTTTGAGATTTTCATAAGCTACTTCAAGAACACAGGAATGCTTATGAATAAATAATATATATTCTAGAAATAAATACTATTTTGTTGCACAAAGTCTATTGACCTTACAAAAGAAAATACAGCCATCTATCAGATATAAATATTTCATTAAAATAAATATAAAGAAAAACATTAATAAAAGTGTTAATTCTGAGATTTTAAAAAATCCAATCATATATAAAGGTGGAACAATAATTAAAAGTTGACAACAACAAATAATGTTGTGGAATATATGAAATATTTTTATTTATTTATCATATTTAGGAACTACCTATATTTCTCACAGAGTGATTCTGGGTGGTGTACAAATAACGTACTAAAAGCATAAAAACAATATATATTATGTATACATAAAACTATTTTCAAACACAGATGCAACTGATATATAAGATTGGCCAAAGGTATACACATTGCCATGATTGTCCTGTACTTTCAGAAATGAACTTTTATTGTTTTTAATTTTCTCTAAATTTATAATTAAATTATTTGATTTATATTACATCAAATACCAAATATTAATAACAAAATCAAAAAGTTATTTAGCAATAAGTGCAAAAACATACGACCTGAATGTTTACCTTAGACATAACTTCTTAGGAAATCTTAATCTAATATCCAGGATCTCCATTTCATTATCTCTATGAACAAGAACATGCATACACAGATATATCAACAATGTATTTAATCAAAGGCTGCTTCAATCACAGTCACAATTCTACAAATAGAAATAAATTAGAACAACAAAAACAGAAACAAGGAAATAATCACAAACAATAATATGATTTCGCATTCCATGTCATAGAAAAGAACAGTCCTTTACAAAATAATACTACTAAAAATCTAGGTCCTATAGGTCTTAGAGGCTCTCTAAAAGATGACAGGGTCAGGGCCATATGGATTTCCACAAGAACAATGTTCCATAGGATAAATCTGGGTATTGAAAGATCCTCCAGGGTCCTGCAAGATTCTTCTGCTTTACCAATGGGATCTGGAGCAAAGCAACCCTGGAAGATCTTACCAAAAAGTTTCAGAGTGGGGCAGCCTGTAGGTAACCAGGAGCCACGAAGAGCCTTATGGGAGATAATTAGTAGCTTGAATTGCATCGAAAAGCCAAAAGAAAGATATGATCAATTTATATTGAAAGCTGCGTAGAGATCAGGCAAGACCAGCCAAATCACATCAACCCTGCCCTGTCCCACCAGAAGTCTTCTGTAAGTGTGATCAGTGACAGGCATTCTCATCTAAAGCCTGACAGAAAAGTGTGCAGACAATCTATTTCTTTGAGGGTCCTGTAGATTTGCAGCCCTACCAGGAGTTTGGAAACAGGTTGAAAAATCATCTAACACTGCTGGGTTCTAAGATGGCTTTTTGAAGAAAATATACCTTTTCCTCAATACCACCTTTTCCAGAAGGTAGTTACACCTCCTCACTTAAAGATGAATTTACCACAGCTTGAAAACAGCCAATGACAATTGTTTGGGCAGCCTTTACAAACTAGAAAGGATAAGCATCTAACAGCTATCTGGCAGCACTAACGCCTGAAAATATCTTTTCCTTGACCCCAGATACTTCAATCAACTTCAATCAACTCTATAGCAACTGACCAGTCAAAGCCAAATGGATCTGAGTGATTTTATTCATCACATGCCTACAATGACTCAGTAATTCCTTACAAAGATTACAGGTAGCCTTTGTTAGTAACTGCCTCATTTAGTGACTATTCAGTTACCACAGTGATGAAAAAATAACTTTATGGCCAATCCTCATATTTACAATCTTCACAGGAAAGATTGTAAAGCAAAGGAAAGCCGAAGTAAGATCATAAGCACAGTCACAGTTTCACTTAATTTCTTTTAATGCTTGAATTGCTGGTCCCAAATGTGGTCATTAAACAAAGACATGTTTTTCATGCCCCTCTCTCCCTAAAAGGGTCAATGTTAAAGGAACTACTGCTCTGCATTTTGCAGCTGCAGTAAGATTCCCTTCTTCCCTGCTAAAATATTTCTTACACTTCTGGAAGAATTGGGGTGCCCAACAACCACCGTGTAAAAGGCTACTGAGTGGTGTTCTAAGGGTCACACATGCAAAATCTGTGCTGGACAGAAAACAGCAAGACTAAAAATAATTCCCTTTTTATTAAAAAGAGGTAATAAGATTACCTCCAGTGTGTTCAAAATTGCTTTATAGTGGAGAAAATAAATCCAAGAAATGAAATGGAGGCTGCACCCTTTCCTCCCATCTTTTGGTCATGGCCAGGATCAAACTCAGCTCCTCTCTTTGTATAATCCTATCAGCCCTCTATTGACTCTCCCTACCCACCCAGACAAAGTCCTTCTACAATCCCATCTAAATCATAGCAGCATCCTCGCAAGCTCATATTATCCAAGGCTATCAAACTCGCCGCGTGACGGCAATGTGATGTTTCGTGACATTTTTTCCATTCACAGAGCTGGGGTGGGCCTGGCCTGTGTGTGGCGCATCTGGCCGGTGGGCGGACAGTTTGACTATAATTATTATAACTGAGTATAATGAATATAACTGAGTTTGACTATAATTATTATAGTCCGAGGACAGCCTAATAAGGGATTTGCAGCATCATGGTAAGCTGAGGAACCCCAATCTCCCATCCTCAACCAGCCTGTTGACTTCAACATTCCAGCTCTAATAATCGACTCCCTTCCGGAAGGCCCATTTTGTCTAGCCACAGGATTCCCACCTTGTAGTTCTTTTATAAGTTCTTTTCTACTTTTTATAAACATCCGGTTTCCCATTTTTCAGGCCCTTTTTTCTTGGAAACCATCCACCTACAGATCAAGAAAGCTTGGTTCTTCTCCCCGTCGTGCTCTTTCAGCCTGAAACCATAATACCTTCTGTATACTAATGATTACAATTGGAGGCCCTCTGGGCTTGTGGGTGGGACACCCAAGGCCTTGACATTTGTGCCACCATGTCCTATGTAGCTACCAAATCTTTCTCTTGAAAGAACACCTGCTGCTGTTTTCTTACTTTAGTGATAACGCTCACCTTGAACATTGGACGTACTTGAAGTGAGGTTGATAAACCTTTGATGATTAAGGCTGGGCTCTAGTCCAGAATGCTTTATACTAGAATTAAATAGACGATACTTAAAGCATCTTTTAATATATGGGTCCTCTTCTGGATTGATACCTTTGATGGCTGCTTGATGAAAGAAGAACCATGTCTACCTGGGTCAATCTTTGTCAAATGATGTGGGGATTCCTCTACTAAGTCAGCAATACTCAATTGTTTCTTTCTACTTGTCCTTACGTGCAAACTCCTGCCCTTTTGCCCTGTACCTTGGCAAAAGTCGTACTGTTTCCCTGCAGCTGTGCCAATAAATTGTCGCTAACTTTGGGGGAGGTGGCTGACATCAGAGACACGCACGCACAAAGGGCCAGCCTCTCAGAGAGACCGTCGTCGTGCGCGCGGGGAAAGATCTCCGGAGCCAGCGGACCTTTCTCTTAAGTCTGCCGGTTTCGATGCTTGTCCTGCAGCAGCAGCAGCAGCAGCAGCACCGCCCCATCCTCAATTCCCGTCCAATCGCCTTCCTCGGGCAGTCGTCATCTCTTTGACGGATGGGCTTGTCTTGGCTGTCCGGCACGCGCGAATTTAAAAAAAAAAAGAAGAAGAAGAAGAAGAAGAAGAAGCAGCAACCCTCACCCCCTCTTCCTCCAGCTCACGCCTTTCCTTACCCACGCGCGCGTTGTCCCGGTTTGCCCACTTCGTTGGCCTCAGGGAGAGGGGTGGGGGGGGGCGGAACCTCAGCGCCACTTTAGCCAATGAGGACGTTCGGAATATTAAAGAGGGGGCGAAGAAGGCGGAGGCGCACGAAGCGCACCTCTAGCGCGAAGGCCACGCCTCCTCGTGGGCTGCGCCTTGGAACACCACCTGGAAGAGGCTCGCACGAAAGGCACCGCCTTAAGGGCTGGCTCGCTCGTGCGACAGGCGGATTAAAGGCAATAATGTGCAAGTCGAGCTGCGAGGTTCTTGAGTGGTGTCGCCAGAGCGCGCGGGGAACGTTTCTTTTCGCGCCCAGCGGTCAAATTCTGGATCGCGCTCCTCCTTCCTCGACGCGCGGGGCATGTTTGCGCTGCCTCGGCTGAGCTAAGGAGTGAGGGAGCGCCGAGCTGTAGCCCAAGGCCGCCTTTCGGGCGCTTCGCTTAGCGGTCATGTCTCCTGTCAGCGAGGAGGTGGAAGGGGGGAACGCTCCCTCCGCTCCAGAAGAAAGTGAGTCGGCGGGCGAGGACGAACCGAAAAAGGAGAACGGAGAAGGGTGCCCGCGGGAACTTGCCCCGGTGGCTGGGCTCGGGGCGGCGCAGGGTCCACCCGAGAAGGCGGCGGAGCAGGGTGAGCCGCCGTCGCCGCATGTGCACCCGGAGACGGCCGAGCCTCCCGAGGGAGGCTGGGGCTGGGTGGTCATGCTGGCCTCCATGTGGTGCAACGGGACTGTCTTCGGGATCCAGAACTCGTGCGGAATCCTCTTCAACTCCTTGCTGTCGGAATTCGGAGACCCCAAAGACGAGCAGCTGATGTTCAGGACAGGTAAGGGAGGAAAAGTGGGTGCCTGGGGCTTCCCTTCCCAGCTGCCTTTAAAAAGCAGCCAGGCCAGGGGTCCAGGGATTCCCCAGAGGCGGGGGAAGTGGTGGGGAGGGATGTCCCGCAAGGATTTCGAATGAGCGTTCTTGAGCACGGCGGAAAGGCATCGAGCCGCTTTCCTCCAACTCGTGGATGGAGCTTGTTGTAGCCCCACGACATCTGCAACATCTCCAAGTTGGAGTGCTGGACTGCATGGCAGCTAGAAACCCGCCTCCTGCCAACGGTGTGCTGCCAAACCCCAGATCTGTGCTCGCAGCGCTGTGTGTTTGCACAAATGCAAAACTGTGCTTTGAAATGTATGTCGGAACATTTCTTTACACTATGGCATACCATTTTAATTACAAGAAAACTGTACCTCTGCCTCCATGTAGTTCTAGGAATCAGGCTGCCACAAAGATAAGGACATCTTTATCTTTTTTTTAGTATCCTAAAACTCTGTATTTCTCATATCTATGGAGCCATATGGTCTGGGGGCCCAACTGTGAATATTAATGATTTTGTTTGACATCCTGCCTAAAACACTTTTTATCTGGTGTTGTCACCCTGAACTCCCTCTCTCTTTTTAAATAGTTTATATACAAGCCATGCATGTATACTATATATATCATAGTTGCAGGGAGGGATGCCAGTTGTGATCTGACCGTGGGATGGGGAAATCCCTTTGTAAAAATCTAGTTGATTTCTTTTGTTTTTGTGCCACAGGGGTAGCATAAAGCATCAGCTCTGTGACCTGCAGTTCCCTCTCCCCATCCAAAAGAATGGAGAAATTGCTCTTTTCTCTTGTTTAAGAAAAAAAACACATCACCCTGGAGGCAAGGATATCCTGGCAAGTGCCACCTTGTGTTCTCTAGGGTTATATGAATTCTACTGGCTACTGTTAGTTGTTAGTTAAGTAAAGCAGGAAGTATGACAGCTCAGGAAGCACATACAAGCCATGCATGTATATTATTCTAAACTACAGTAGGTTGCCTAGGCTTTAGCCTAGTGTGTTGTGTGAACCCAGAAATTTGAGCTAAGTAAACCATAGTTCATTTTACCATGTGTTAGCCTGTAAATATCACCAGTACAACTCAATAATCAACGTGAAATAATATTTGCTGGGTAAATTGTGAAATTCAAATTTAAAACAACTGCATAGTATTTAAAATCATGCTATTCTCATAGAAGTAATAATACAAGAAGGGGAAAAACTGTTAAGGCATGTGAACTTAATTTAAAAATATAGATCTTTTTATTACTTATATCTTTAGTCTTTATTTTGTGGAAATAAAAAATTTCTGATAGAAATTTCTAAAATGTATATTAAATTAGAAAAATGCTTTTATCATTCTTTTTGTAAACGACAGTGTTCCCCACCAAATTAATTTGAACTTAAAATGATTTTAATTTGTTTAAGAATATAATATTCCAGATCTAGATATGCATAGTTATATGAATTTTCTAAGGAAAGTTTACTGACTAGTATTTATGACAGTGTGTTTTTCCTTCAGTAAAAAAGCTGAAATTATGTTGACCATCTGTTGATTTCAGTGTAGACTACAAATCTCTTATCAGCTTGTGTAAGAGTTCCCATTGAACTCAACAGGATATAGCACTTATACACTGTTTCACAGTACTTTACAGCTCTCTCTAAGTGGTTTACAGAGTCAGCATTTTGCCCCCAACAATCTGGGTCCCCATTTTACTGACCTTGGAAGGATGGAAGGCTGAGTCAACTTTGAGCCAGTGAGAATCAAACTGCTTGCAATAGGCAATACTGCATTCTAACCACTGTGCCACCACAGCTCCTATATATTTCCACCTATACATGTGTAGGATTACATTGTTGGTAACTCACTGCACAGTACACTTTTGGAGGTTTCCACTCAGTTGTACATTGCAAATCTAAGAATTATACATATATTCTTTACCCAATTGCCATTCTTCTGATTTGGGTTAATATTTCTGTACCTAAAACAAAATTAACTAATGCATTTATTTTAATTCCTGACATCACCTTTATCAGATTATTTTGTAAATCATTTATTAGAGGAAATTGTCATCAACATAGTATACATGAGTTTGGGCAGACTCAGGGAAACAATGGAGGACAGGGGGGCTGGTGTGCTATGAACAACAAGGTTGCATCTTCCTATTATGGTTTAAGTGACTGCAAATGTCTAGCTGAAACTGAGCATGAACTTCATACAAAATACAGGCTATGTATTCACTATGTTTTTTGGTCACTGAACAGTAAGTTTTAAACTTTAAATAATTACTTTGACTTCAGCTCAAGGAATATTTCATTATTATGAAAGTATCTAAGTTAGAAAAGTATCAACTGCTTAATTTAAAAAGTCTAATATGTCTGGTTAGATTAGCATTGAATGTAGTAGAATAGTAATAACAAGATATCATTACATTGTTGTTTCTAGTTGGAATATATTAATCTTTTTTAAGAAGCAAGTTTATCTGATGATTTATGGTATGTGTACATTGTGTAAGTATATATTTTCATTAATATAATCTGTCATCTTAATAAATAGACTAACTTCTAATTTCTAGCTAGAATAAATTGTAGTTTAGGACGGACGCAAGCTGAATGAATGTAGACGGTAGCAGGTATGGGCTGAAATATTTAAATCTCTTGGTGGGAAATCTGAAAACTCATTCCGTACAGTAATAGGGGAAGAGGTGATGTAGTGCAGGGACTAATCTATGTAGTTATTAGGAGTAAACAGTGACTCAAGACACAGATTT
The DNA here is from genome assembly GCA_032468155.1 of Oxyrhabdium leporinum. Lineage (NCBI taxonomy): Eukaryota > Metazoa > Chordata > Lepidosauria > Squamata > Cyclocoridae > Oxyrhabdium > Oxyrhabdium leporinum. Next base: position 92,317 of record JANHFL010008195.1, read on the forward strand.
TAAAAAAGGGAGAAGAGGGGAAACAGGTGGTTTGTCAGGAATGAGATCAAAGGATGTAAGGAGTAGGAAAGAGATGCCACCACTTAAATATATTTATTGCATCCCTCACTTAAATATATTTATTGCTTCCCTCACTTAAATATATTTATTGCTAAGATTTTGAAGCTAATGTTATTATACAATCTAACAGGCTGCTAATGCAAATGCAGGACTAAGGCAACAATAGACTAGATAGAATCTATTTCCTTTGTATTAGGACAACTCGCCATGGCCAACTTGCTACGGGACAAGAATTATACAAAAGAAATGATAGAATAGAATTATTAAAGGATGTCAAAGGAGGGACAGTGAAACATGAATGACAAAAATTAAAATAATTTTTAATTATTTTAAATAATTAAATTGAATTATTGAATTGTCCCACACTGAGTTTTCTTGTGGTGAGTTTGGCTGTGGTGAGTTGTCCCATTCCGTGGCAGTGCTGTCTAAACTCATCTGAATCTAACAAGTCTCTCTTTGCCTTCACAGCAGCGGTAGTGCAAAATTATATCTTTCTGATAATTAGAAAGCATTCATACTGAACATCTTTAGAACGATGCAGAAGAAAAGCTTAGAATGGTAAAAGCCGTTTGGAAACAGGTGAAATAATTAGAATATGTAGGAATAATTCCGCTGCTGAGTGTGAGGGACTGTTACAAACATGCGGTTGAATAAAAGGAGCAACTGTATTTTCTCCAGACTTGTTTAAAATATGCATTCATTCAGCTTCAGATCCTTCTTGTGGCTCTCATCAAACAACTGCCTCTTTGTTAATTCTCTGTCCCAAACCATCCATTTTCATGTTTTCCAAAATAAGTTGCAGTAAGCTATATGAAATATATTTAAGGATCAGAATCTCTAAATACAGTATTTCCTTATAGGGGATAGAGAAACACTGGTATGCTGAAATGACCATCTGATATAAACAAAAAGAAATTTACAGAACAAAATCTGCTTTAGACAACTTGAAAATACTATTAGCTTGTGAATAAAAGAGATGAATATAACAAAAAGACATATTTTAGTGAATATTGAAGTAATTGTTGCTTTCAAAAATGCATCATAAAATGCCTTGTTTAGCAATTGCCTTGTTTAGTGACCATTTGCAGTTACCATTGTAATGGAAAATTAACTTTCTGAGCTGGTTATTTGTTATGAAACAGAAATTTTAGTGCATAAGACTGCACAAACTGTGTGGTTTAAGGTTTTGCTATGGTGACCATTTTTTTGTTTTTAAATCCATGACCTCATAAATTACTTTTTGTTTGCAGAGATAAATGAATCTGTAAGATTTTTTTTCCAGAGTCTATGTTTAAGTGCATGATCCTAGTTTCTTCAAAAATAAAGATAAATCATGTTTTTAATCCTTTCAGTTAATTTGATAAATTTGTAATATTCACAAAGACTTTCAATTCAACTGTCAAGAGCAAAATTTAATGTGCCTATTAGTGTTCTTTTTCCATTCTTTTTATTCTTATATAAATTACAAATCGGTATAATGCAATATGAGCCAGTTTGGTGTAGCAGTTAAGGCATCAGGCTAGAATCCAGGAACCTGTGAATTCTAGCCCACCCTAGGTACAAAGACAGCTGGGTGACCTTAAGTCAGTCAATGGCAAACCACTTCTGGAAAACCTTGCCAAAAAAATCCTGCAGGGACTTGTCCAGGAAGTCTCAGAATTGGACATGACTGAGTGGAAGAAAAAACTAAGGTCAATAAGGTCTAGAGGCCTTGCAAGGCACCCAGTAGTGTCTTTCAGGGTGGTGGTGACTATGAAAAACTAGGTAGCAGATCCTTTCTGGAGGAGGCAACGTTTAGTGACCATGGATTTCAGAAACCACCAATGGGCTACCCAAGGCTGGTGGGCCACACTGGGCCTGCAGAACTTATGTCAGACTTATGGGCCTGATAGAATCAATGAATCTGTTAGAGAAACTGATGCAAATAAGATTTATTGACAGTAATCAGAAAAGTTTGTTATGCTAAACCAAGCTTTGTCAAATTTGTTTTTAAATTAGTTTTACAAATGAATTTCTGATATAGCATGCAAGGGATTAGTGCCAAGCAATATGAAGTTTATCATTTTCTAATAACACGGCTATGGTGCAAAAAATGCTTCTTATCCACTTAACAGTAGCAATAGCCAGCCTACATAACGAGGCTCACCTAATCAGTGGTAGAGAAGAAAGTATGTTGATTCCTAATAGCGCATTATTTTTCTTAAACTTTATAGACCAATCTCTTAATAAATTTGTTCTTGAACTGTTTAGATACCAGGCTAACTATTCTGGTATTATCTGGAGTCATTTTTCGAAGATGAAATGTTTCCTATCTCCTGGCACTTCGCCCTTTATCCAGGCACTCTGAAGAATTACGGATACCTACAGGAGTTGCTGATTAATTTTCTTTTTATGATGTGAATTATTCAGAAACTGTTACATAAGTTTCCAGCTTTAAAAAATTAGATTTAGCTATTAAAGGTGCTGGAGAGAAATATTGGCTGAAAGAAATATTAAAGATTTTCTACTTTATTTTTCTAATAACAAATTAAAAGAACATAAAAGATAAGCCTTAGTCAATGGTAATTATTGTGAACAAAATGTAAAATTATCTTTTATCTTGTATTATGTATTTCATGAAGGAAGTTTGGATCTTTTAGTGTTTCAAGGCTCATTTTATTGGATAAATCAGTTATAATCCATTCCTATACTCCCAAGAGGTCAGAATTGTAGTGGAAGAAGTCAAAGGGCAATCTCTGTGAGGTTGTTTACATTTCTTCTGTAACTTGCTTGATACAATGAACTATTTACTTTACAAAAATCTGTTCCTAATACTAATTTATGTGCAACATAATGTTGCTTCCCTTGCTTTTTAAAAAATAGATTAGTTATGTTGTGTAGCAGAGAGCTAAATTAGGTATTTTGGAGACAACTATGTCCCTCGAAGACATACTTGAGAGGATTTTGTCTGTATCAAGCTAGCCAGAGCTATCTCATTATATGGCCTCTACTTTTATAGGCTGATCACACTTTGTAATATTCTTCATGTCAGTTTCACTAAAAGGCAGCATAATGGTGTTAGACTATGGCAGAGGAAACTGCTTCGTCTTCACTTGACATTAGAGCTCATGAGAGGTTTGAAGCTTTCCAGTTGTTATGGACTTTAGTATTCTAGCAATGACCATAGTAAGGAATTCTGAGGAAGGTCCTCAGACTGAAAGAGATTTTACCAATGGAAGAGAATATTTGTAGCTCAGGGTTAAACTGGCTGTTGTTTTCTGATTGTTTGTCTGAGTTGGTAGTTCCTTGATTGGGGTATTGTTCACTGCTTAATTGTTAATCTGCTATTAATCCTGCTGTTAATCCCTGTTTACCTGGATGTTGATTGCTGGCAAGGAGGTGTTTTGGTCTTTTTGTTTCCTTTTTAGCTTTTTGATTGTCTCTTTTGAGTGATGTATAAATGTGGTTTATCTCTGTGTGTCTGTTGATGGCAGATTTCCAGGAATTCCCTAGCATTTTTGGATTTAGCTTGATCTAGGATGCTCACAGTTTCCCATTTGAAACTATAGTTAAGTCTGCCATCTATAATACAATTAAGGAATTTTCATCATGTCTTCTGACCTCCTGTTCAAGTTCATGGATGTTATCTGCCAGTCTTCTGCCTGTCTGTACATAGTGGCAGTTACAGTCCTTATATTGTACGTTGTAGATGACTCCTGTAGGCAACATCTTCTTGTGCTACTGGGTCTTTAAGCTTATTTAAGATGTTTTGGAATATAATTTTATGTGCTACGGGTAATGCCATATAGTTGTAATAGTATTGGTTGTTTTTCAGATGTTTTTTATGTATAGCAGTGTTACCTTTTTCATAGCTTGTGCTGGTTGGTTGTGCTGTAGCAGGTTGAATATCAGACACTTTTTTTTTATAAAGTTGCATGGGTATCCATTTTGTGGGAAGATGTTGCATAGGTGTTCTGTTTCCTTTTCCCTGGTGTTCAGGCAGTGTGTTTCTACTCATCTAAATAGAGTTCTTACACAGCTTCTCCTGTGGGAGATTGGATTGTTGCTTTGATAGTGGAGCACTTGGCTGCTGTGAGTGGTTTTACGATAAACTTGTGTTTCTGATTTGTCACCATTTCTTCTGCTGTTGAGAAAAGTGCTACAAGTTGCCGATCATTTTTCCTGTAGGAGTAGACAGCCCCATCTTCTGTTCTTTGCATTGTCCTGATTCAGAATTTTCATACACAGTATTTCCATTAGCCATCCATGTGACCTGGGTCTCCTCCATAAGCAGGATCTTTTTTTTTTTGCTTCCATGCCCTTCATTTCTTTCAATTCTTCATCATGTTTAATTTGCTCTTCAGAATTGGAATGGAAAGCTCCATGGTAACTAAACTCAGGACAAAAGTCCCCAGTGGTGTAACTGTGTATATCCTTGCCACCCCACTATGCTTCCCATAACCGAATGCAATCAATTCATTACAGCATTACTTCTGTGAGCCAATCAGCTCAGCTCATCACATCTTCTTAGGGAACAGGATGCTCTCAGGCAGGGTATGAGCAAATTAGCAAAAACTGCTGCTTTTATGGCAGATACTACCGTAGGAAATTAACATGGCCACTAAGATACAACTCTTGCTGAAGAATTGGTACACAGCCTCTAAATCAAGATCAGTCTTCTTATTGGAATCCTTCAAAGGTACTAAGCTATTCAGAGTCCCTACTTTAGGGTTTAAAAATGTGTAGCTTTGTTAGACAAAACCAAACAAAGTATTTGAGCAAGAGGAGTAGGGCTTCTGAATGTCAGTTTAGAAGCTCAGGGCTTTCTGTTGTATCTTAGTGATTAAGGAGGGTGGGGAACTTCTCCATAAAGGGTTAAGCCTTCAACCAAGCACCCTCTTCCACTATAAGGGGGAAACAGAATCAACATCATCACAGCTTCCCTGTGGGTGGAAGGTTAATTATTTTGTCAATCTCACTCCATAAAATATTAGATATGTGGCTTCCTGCAGTTGCAGCATAGAAATCACCCTTCCCCCCCTCATCTAAATCATTTCATCCCATCTGTGAGATGACTAAGCACAGTTTGGCCGCCAGGTCCCATTTGAAGTAACAGCTGACTATAGCTGGTTTGTCATTAGAGTGGGGGGAGAAACAGAAGATTGGACCCCTTTCATTTTGTGTACTTTGTTTTGCAGACAAATTTGTTTAATTTTCGTGGTGATGCTTAAAGTCATTGGAATATATTAAAACACTAAAAAATAAAATGACTCCTTAGGTTCAACTGTATGGACATCTCCAAGTTGTTTTTTTTGACGAGAGTACAGAAATGATTTGCTATTGTCATTTTCTGGGATAGTATTATTGTGGTGATGTAGTGTAGTAGTGTGATGATGATGATGATGATGATGATGATGATGATGATGATGATGATGATGATGATGATGATGATGATGATGA
>JANHFL010008195.1:124738-135270 GCA_032468155.1 Oxyrhabdium leporinum
TAATAATAATAATAATAATAATAATAATAATAATAATAATAATAATAATAATAATAATAATAATAATAATTAGTAGTGGTGGTGGTGGTGGTGGTGGTGGTGGTGATGGTGAGGGTGGTGAAGGTAGTGCCAGCTGTAATAGATTCCTCGGGAGCAATCCCAAAATAACTGGAAAACACTTGAACATCATCTGCATTGACAAAATCACCCTCAGTCAAGAACCAGGATCTAGTAAAGGCTTCTTGCTGGAGGGAAGATAACTTTTCTGAATCTCTATTTATTCTTATTCTTCGAATAGCATAAAAAGATTTACTATAAAGGGGATTGTAGAAAACCACTGTTCTTCCTTCTTACAATATCAATTCCCTGAACACAATTTATATATCACCCAATAGCAGTTTTCCTTTTTCTGAGACTTCTTTTGAAGAAAGGAAATGCTTTATTAAGCTACAAGATTTTTTTTATTATTTTAAGACTTACATTGGGTAATTATAGTATGCATAGTGAACTCAGGAGTACTTCCACATTTTAAAAATCTGCTGAAAAATCTAGCTATTTAGCTTGAGTATTAATCTTAGTGTTATATATTTTTTCTTTTTCCAGGAAAGTTACGGGATCACCTAGGCACTTATGATGTGGCATTCTACCTAGCAGGAGTTCCACCTATTATCGGAGGAGTTATATTATGTGCTATCCCATGGGTGCATGAAAAGAGGAAACACAAAGAACAAGCTACACCTGTGAATGGAGAAACCACAGAAAAAATGCTGGAAATGAAACCCTTCCCTGTATCGGACTCATATGAGAAACCTAGCAAAGAATCAGTATCTGTTATTTAATATTGCTATTTTTTTCTACCAGATTGAATTTATTTTTATAAAATTAGGTAGCTTTCTGTTTATAAACTGCGTGCACTATGATCATGCTTTTTGGCAAAGCAGTGTGGAAATAGTATTAAGAAATCTTTTCAGCTGTTTTTGGTTGCATTTACAAAATACGTTTCCACTTTTATATGACCGATGTTATAACTGAATATATGCTAGTGAATGTGTACGTAGAGATATATGAATGTATATTTGGGAGTCAAGATCTGTCCTGTCTTATCAGCTGATTTCCTCCCAATTCCTTCACTTTTATAATCTGTCCAGAAGAGTGATTCAGCTGGAATTTTTAGTAGCATCTAGTGGTTTTAAAACTATTACTGCTAATTTTTAAAAGTTTCGGGGATGTAGATTCAGAGTTCTTAAAATTGCGGTAATTTTTTTGCAAAATGACATCTGCTCTATAGCATGCTACCAAGTTGAATCATTTGCAGTGCGTTGTTGTGTGGTTTGCTTCTTGGTGAAGGTTTGGCCTTGCTTGATTCAGTCCATGGCATATTGCTTCTGAAGGGAATATAAGGTCCAGCTTAATCCAAATGCATACCAATACCTAACATAACTTACAATTGGAGCATTTATTTTTACAATATTGATATGTGCAGGATAAAACAGAATATTATAATACAATACTGACACATTAGTTTTCTGTAAATTTTCTGTTGCTTAAAATTTAACAGTTCCATTCTGTATTGCTACCTATCTCAAGATAGATAGTACTATAGTAAAGTTAGGCTATTTCATACTGAATAACTCAATGAAAGGGTGATTTTTTTTCATGTGTATATGGGAAAGTATGTGCTGAAGCACATGAATGTTGTGTCATTTAGTGCCTAGGAATTATAGTTCAAGCAATTATTTGTTAGTAAGATTTTAAAATTACAGGTAGTCCTCACATTATGACCATAACTGGGATTGCAACTTTTGTTGCTAAGTGAAGCAGTTATTAGATGAGTCACACCCAATTTTATGATCTTTTTGCCATGATTGTTAAGCCAGTCATATCATTAAGTTATTAAGTAAATTCAGCCTCACCCACTGACTTTGCTGGTTAGAAGCCCCCTATGAGGATTGTAAACTATGATCACATGGACCAGGACACTGTACCTGTCGTAAATATATGCCAGTTGGCAAACACCCTAATTTTAATCACTGTGGGGATTCTACAATGGTCGTAAATGTAAGGACCAGTTGTAATTCATTTTCTTCAGTGCCTTTGTAACTTCAAGTAGTCAGTAAACAAATGGTCATAAGTCAAGGACTATCTGAACATATGTTAAGTACACTGATGTGATTTTTTTCAGTTATATTTGCATGTTTTTATTATTGATTCAGAGTTCAGCAATTTTACATGTGAATTGCTTTCTCTGTTGTTTTATTTTCAAATCAAAAGATATATTTACGATATTCAAGTTTCAGTACTGCCATGCATTACTCTGGTCCTGTGGATGGCCAAATTCTGATTCTATCTTGCTCAGGTCCTGTGCTCTGCAACGACAGCAGAAACAAGCAGGATAGATACTGAGAATGACATGGCAACTTCCACATGGGTTATCTCTCAATATTTTGAAATTAATGCTGCATTTGGCTGAATAGACGTGGTGCCTTTCCAGGACTTGTGATATTCTATTATTTTTTCTCGATAGACACATTTTGCAGCATCCAGTTCATCCTGGTAGCTCTTTAGGCCTCCAGCTGAAGGATGTAAACTGACTGCCAATTATGTACAATGTACATACTCATCATACTTTTTTCATCTGCGTAAGCAACATTATGCAGTGTGCAAAATAAGAAATAGTGAGCCCGCCAAATTAAAGCCTCAATATAAGAAAATATGCAACTAAATCTGATTTAGTTTCATGCTAAAGCATTTCATCACTTCAAATCATTTCACTCTGTTTCTCCACCTAGTCTCCAAAGCACTTGAAGGCAGGATAAGAAGCAATGGATGGAAACTAATCAAGGAGAGAACCAACCTAGAACTAAAGAGAAATTTCCTGGCAGAACAATTAATCAGTGGAATGACTTGCCTCCAGAAGTTGGTGCTCCAACACTGGAGGTTTTTAAGAAGAGATTGGACAGCCATTTGTCTGAAATGGTATAAGATTTCCGACTTGCGGAAGGCAGGCGGTTGGATTAGAAAACTTCCAAGGTCCCTTTCAACTCTGTTAGTCTGTTATTCTGTTTGAGGCTCTCTATTTGGCCATTTTTACCCACTTCTACAATCTTTTTAGTTCCATCAAAGCTTTTCCTCTGCTTCTTTCATTCTTGAATGCTTCTTGCTCTCTTTGACTGCATTTTTTCAACTATATATTTTCCTTTTCACATTATAAATCTATTGACTACTATTCTTCTACTTTCTATTAACAACACATACTTCTGCGGCACTCAATGATTGATTACTTATGTGCCATCAGGTGAGTGTCGACTCTTATCAGTCAGATACATTTTCTCCATGACAACCTCCCCCAACATCATTGTTTTCTTTCTGTTCCAGTTTTTGTTCTGTTCCAGTGTCAAACTCAAGGCCCGTAGGCCAGATCCAGCCCATGGGATGCTTAGATCTGGCCTGTGGAGCTGCCTTGGAAACAGAGAAAGACCAGCCCGTAGTACCTCTGCCACGGAAAACGGAGCTCGGGCAGGTAACACATGGCCCTCCGGAGGTCCGTTTTCTCTGGCAGAGGGTTGCAGGAGGCTGTCCCAGCTGAAAATGGAACTCACGAGCCCATATTTGTTGGCAGAGTGCTTGGGTCGCCACAGGCGCCCCCGACACGAGTGACATCAAGCTGGCCATGCTCACCCTGGCCATGCCCTCTGTTCCCCCCCCCCAGGTCAAACACAACCCTAATGGGGCCCTAACCCTAACCCTAACCCGGTTAGATCCTTTCACGTTTTCACTCTTTTCACTCATATTTTTTATGGACAACTTATCCTACTGGGGTCATTCTAGTTTCAGTTATATTTTGTTTTAGGGGTTTCCCCATTAAGTTCTCTTTTCCTTTAAATCCATTCTTCTCACTAGTCAAAAATGGTGGTAGTTTAATAAACATAACCTCTCTACATCCTTACATTCTTTACTAATTCTCTTAACCTTTCAACATAATCATTTTTACACATGAATAAACTTACATTTAAACTACATATTTGAAATAGATTTTTCTAAGCGGACAGTTACCATTCTCATTTGTTCTTGGGTCTCTGAATTGCTCATTTAATTTTTTGTGTTCTCACACCTTATTCAAACCCATCCATTAATTTTACCCAACAAAATAATTTTTCCTACATCATATTCATTCAGAACATTGCACAATTTTACTGAAACTCATCGCTGGCATGTACACCATTCAGTTTAACCTACAACTATTGTCAACCTACAGAATCTTAATTTCATAAGTATCTATAACATTTTTTTGACAGCAAGTCATCCTTTCTGACATAGATTTTAGCTTCCATTTGTCATTATATCTCCTCTGCATGTATTCATCAACCCCAGAATATTAGACTAACTTCATTCACGTCTTGAGTTTTGTTTGATTTAAGAAAATCCTTTCCAGAGTGACACTTTGTCAATCTGCTGGCATTGACACCTAACAAACTATCACATCCTTCCACTGTCAATACTCTTGCTGCTCTTTCTTGTTCTAGGAACGTAGTTTCTAATTCCTTTTTCTGGGTGGGTCTTACTGGACATCTATGAATAGATAGAAAACAGATTAGATAGGCAGAATGGATAAATACAAAGTTAAAGCATCAAAATGCCTATACAGACACAACTACCAGATTTAAAATAAATCCGTACTATTCCGTTGGTCTCCAACATCCTTTAGAGTGAATTTTAGCAAGAATGATATAATAGCAGTTTCACCATTTTTACAGTCATGAAGTAGAAAGCAACCCTTCGGACCTGAGGGTTAAATCCTACTACCCTAATTGACTGGAAAAATGAAAAATGTTGCAACCTCACAGGGAAATATAAATGACTCAGGGAAATAAAAACAGTCATTAAAAAAAATCTACAGGTTCCAAACCAGCAACCTTCTACCATATTTGTTAACACTGTTATAAATATTGTACTACCTGTGTTGTAGCATTCCTGGTGAAGGTGGTTCTGGAACACACACAGAGTAACCATGGATTCAGTTGCGAGGGTCACTCTTGCTTTTAAGATGTACCTAGTGAATTGCTGGGATTAGTATTAAAGGACCTCAGACGGAGCAGACAGGAGAGCCTGGTAACAGGGCAACAGGGCAGTGTAGATAAGCCCGTAGTTTCACCGACATATAATAACATACCTATATTTGCTTCTTCCATTTAATCAATTAATCCATGCTCTTTAGTATTTACTCTTATATTCCAAGTCACAATCTAACATATGTTGTCATTAGATGAGCCCATAACAACTCACCTCTACCACTCTACTTGTCTGAAAAAAAATGTAACCAAAGCCATTTTACACCAAATGCATACATGCTATGTGATGCAAGCTAAGTTATCTACGGTCTAAGAGACTAGTTTGCATGCCAACATACTGTTGTTTGCATCCCACTAAATAAAAGATATACAATATTTTAGCACATCAGCAACTGCATGCCACTCAGCAAAATCCTAGCAAGACCAAGTTGCTGTGGCCTCCAATTCTGGTGACCTATTTAGGGGTGATCTTGGACTTTTGGCTCCTGCTTGAGAAGTCATTTTGTGCACCAATTGCATTGAAAAATTGTCTGTTCCTTTAATCATTTTTCAGTGGTTTATAATTTGGGTTTGGCTTCATTTTCTGCTATTTTCTGTTGTCTTATCTGGTTCCTGTTTTTGTTTTACTTCTACGTAAGCCACCCAAAGTCACAATCTCTGAATTGGGCTGCTATATCCAGTAAATTGATTATCTAAATAAATGTGATCATTCTAGGTTTCTAGGTTTAAATGAATTTAAATGGCTTCTTCAAAGGAGATTCAAAAGCACTGAACAGGCGAAGCTTACCTCTGTATTTACCAATAAAAGATACCCATGGAATGGCTTCTGTTCATATCTTAGATTTTTGCTTATTTATTCGAAATAGCAAAAAGGTGCTTCAATTAATTTTATGCTTTGTTTATGGAAGAGGAACATATACAATAAAGAATTTCATTTCTGAGAGGTGTGTGTGTATGTCTGTGTTTGTGTACAACTACAGTTTTAAACAGATAGAAAATATTGTCCACAGGCTGTTGAGATGCCTGCATATATGAAATTGTTTTATATTTTTGTTCATTTCTCAGAGATCTACAGGGCATAATCAGATCTGTTTTCTGTTTTTCTTCGATTGCAGCAAAAATTTCTTCCAAGAAAGAAAGATGATTTTGTAATGTTTTGTTGAGAAAGCAAACCAGTCTTGGACAGCAAACTTTAATTATTACTTTTATGACAGAATTTATCACTGCCTTTTTTTGTTGGCTCATCTTTTTTATTTCTGCATTGTTGAATTATTTTTTTCGCTTTTCCTCTTTTTTACAAGTCCTTAAAGAAACATGTTAACACACGTGAAATTATTAGTCAAGTGATAAAGAAACAATCTGTTTGCCTAGCTGGATATTTATTTTATGAGCTGCTTTAGTCACTATCAATTCAAAGAGATAGCTCAATTCCCCCTTTGTAATATGGACTAAAACCAAAATACAAAAGATGACATAAATAAATTTAAAACACTGCACTGATAAGATCCTTGGAGTAAAACACAGTGAAGCCTACCACTGTTCAAAACAATTTCCACTATCAGGGGGACAAAAATATAATTCTCTCCTCCCCCTCCCCAAATCTGCATCAATAACTGGTCCTTTCCAGGCTTTCTGAATGCCAGATAGGAGTGGGGCAATGAAGAAGAGGCGCATTCCCATGGCTGCTGCAGGTCCCATCCCTGAGCAAAGAGACATGGAAGGAGCCTCTTCTGCTTAGCCTTATGGGATTTCTCTGCAGGAAGACCAAGGATGGTTCTGAAGGAGACAATCCTGCCTTTTAAACTGTCTGCATTATTTTATTAGCAGAGCAGATCTTAGCATTTTGATATATACATATGGAATAATTATCACTAATGGGACAGAAAATAAATTGCATTTCCAAGCAGTTTATTCTGTGCATCCTGTATAGAAAACAAGAAAATTCCATTTCTAAGGCTTCAGAAGCTGAAGATATTTGTGAAAAACAAGCTGACTTGCACAGATGGACCATCTCCGGAAAGATCTGCCCTTACCCTAACCATTCAGATCTCCTGATGCACCTATCACTGCGCTTATAAAATCCTTTTCACTTTTCTATTTCAATCTTTTCTGGAATTATGGACTTCTCAAGAGGACTGGATTTTTGCATAGTGTGTCCATTATATGATAATGATAATTTGAGCCTAATAATTTGTGCCTTAAAATAAATTTTAATTGATTTGTTCCATTGGTTTGTTTTCTGACAATCTGTGGTGTTCTTAGGAGTTTTCAAATTATTAATACTCTTTTTATCCAGTTTCTAGAAATTTCCTGTATGATTCTGTGATCTTCGTGTTCAGGTATAAGCACATCACGGCATCTGAATATATTTTTCAGGCCCTTCATTGCTATGCAATGTAGTGTTAGTTTACAGCATATTTGATTGCTAGTTTCGTTCTAAAAAGCAAAAGCTATTTTTAATTATTTCATTGTCAGTTCTAAGGATGGTTGCCAACATGTTGTAGTCAGTTGGAAAACATTCCTTGGTGGTTTTTGTGTGTGCCTGTTTCTATTTTTGATGTCTTTAAAGATTTTGTAATAACCGCTTTTTGTCTAACAGCCTTCAGAAATTCTTTGCTAAGTGTCTTTCCAAGAGCTTTAGTTTTCTTGACTTTTGCTTCTCTTCTTGGCAATTTCCACCATTTGTTCTGACATGTAATTTGATTTCTTCTATTCCTTGGTCTTTGACAGTTTCTTTAATCCTTAACAACTTCCTTGGTTTTGTTTGTTTCTCTAGTTCCCTAACAAAGTGATTCCTGATCATCTCCTTGAAAATGGTGAGCATATAGTATATACTCAAGGTCATATCGAAGAGACTGGACTTTATTCTTCCACTTTAGCTTGACTTGGAAAATGCATATCAGCAGTTTGTGATCTGCTTTAGTTAGCCCCTGGCCATACTTTTCCTATTACAATATGACTGAGTTCTTCCATCTTTTTGTACCAATAAGAGTTTTGATATTTGTGAACTCCATCTGGATATGCTCATGTATGTTGGCATCATTTTGGCTGTCGGAAGACTGCACTGAAGAAATAATTGGATGGAATAGCTTATTATTTTAAGCTGCTTGTCTGCTTCATTTCAGCTTATAGGCCACATATCCAATTCCTTTTTAATGTTTACAACCTGGACTTTTTATTTATTTGAATCCTATCTTTATTGTTTTTACAAATACCTCAAGGCAGCGAACATATTCAACACACCTTCCTTCTCCTATTTTCCCCACAACCACCCTGTGAAGTGACTTGGGCTGGGATAGAGCACCTGGCCCATAGTCACCCAGCTGGCTTTCATGGCGAATTGAACTCATGGTCTTTCTAATCTGGTGCCTTAACCACTCAACCAAACTGGCTTTAATGTTTTGTGAATTTTAGATTGAAAATTACCATAAAACCTATCAGCTTCTTCTGCACTGGTAGTTGGAGAGTAGAATTGGATAGCTTGTTATTGAGAGTATCTTCACCGTTTCATTGTGATTTACCATTGCCTTTTCCCATGCAGTATGAAATTCCACTTTTACTGTTGTCACTAAAGTGATAATTCATGTCCAGCACATTCTTAAATAGTTGCTGCCCAATATATTACCTGCTTTGCTTTAGCTGAGCAGCTGGGATGCTCTTCATACCTCGGTGACATTGCTGAGTGTATATTTTAGTGTATACTCCCAGGATACTTTACTTGTTCCTAATAGAAAATTCTCCGCAAGATAGCAGGGCAGGAAAATGGAATCATTAGTTAGGATTATTAAATTTAGATGCAGTATAAGCTTGGTTTGGGGGCATTGCCTTATTTTAAAGAGATTGATCTAGATTGTTGTGTCTGTATGTTGTGGGAGACCCTATTGATGGAGCAACTGTCCACAACCACAATTACTTTTTTCATCTGTTTTTGTTTCAACTTTTTTTCTTGCTTCTCTGATTTGCTGTGTATAATAAAGACTGATTCTTACTGGATCTGTGGTTTATTCTGGAAAAGGAGACCAACTTTCGGTAAAGGAGGAATGGAATAGTTAAGTCTGAGCACAGCTTCTTTTCATTCTCTGTTCCAAGAGCAGCTGCAACTGATTGCACTAGAAAATAAAAAAATATATGAGATGAGCTAGCTAGCCAACAGACAGGATGGTCAAGTGATTTCCATCAGCCCCCACAGACCACTCTGCTTTTGAAAAATATTCACTTGTTATAATTTAGAACTTACTAACTGCAACCTTATAGCCCAACTCAATACATATAAAATGCTTCATTTGCCACAGGTAGGTAAAGTTGCGAAGTTATGTGTTCACGCTGTTAATCACAAGGATACCACACTCATCAATGACCAATGTCCCCCGAGGGCACACCCTTTTTTTGGATATGAGATTTTAATTCAAGGACCAAATTCTATTTTTCTTTCAAATAACCCTATTTTTCTGTGCAGTGGCAAGTTCGAAGAAAATTCTCAAATTATGGATCAGAAGTTGCGGTAGGTGCATCTCTGCTTGCCTCGGCCACTGCCTCGGCCACTTAGAGGAACGAAGGGAACTAAGTTTGTTGCAAGTGCCCGAGGCAAGGTACATCATGCACGCAACACAGTTGCACTTGCTTGCCAGGAGTAAAGTAAACTTTGTTTTCGGAGCATTTCCTGATTTGAAGCCACGGCTGCATTGCCTGTACTCTTTACTAACACGAGGCGATTAGCTCCAAAGGGCTCCAAAGACTGGCTGGCCTTCGTCCCACGGACCGCTCTGCACATCAGCAGCCGCAAGATCCGGTTCCCGCTTCGGACGTTCCTCCCCCTCCTCCTGTCCCGTACACGTGGCAGACCTCGCCTCGCCCCGTAACCTACTTTCCCTTTTGCCTTCAGGCTTCCTCTTTTTTTTTAATCCCGTACTCCGGGAAATAAGAGTTGCTTGCAACGGCGACTCTTGACAATCTTAAAATGCGTGCCGTCAATTATTCAATCAATTATTCAATAATTATTCAAAAAGCACTCTTAGCCGACCGTCAACAGCAGCGGGCTTTCCTGCAAGCAACTCATCCAACGACTCCCTCGCGTCCAGTCGCGGTTTGCGAGCCATGCTTTTTTTTTTCCCCTTGCAAGACCCGAGGAGTTGGAAGGGACCTTGGAGGTCATCTAATCCATTCGCTACTCATTCACTTGTTCTTTCGTTTGCGGTTTTTTTTTTTAATTTCTGAACGGGCGTGATTTTGCATAGGCAATCCATCGTACCTTATGTTTTATACGGGTTTTTTTGGGGGGCGGGGGTCGTTTCCTAATGAAACGCAGGAACAATAGCAGCTCCTCTACGGCGAAGAAAAGGAGACCCTCAAGGGATTAATCTCTTTTGCTGTAACCATTTTCCTTCCTCGGTGCTCTATAGCAGGGGTCTCCAACCTTGGCCACTTTAAGACTTGTGGACTTCAACTCCCAGAATTCCTCAGCCA
>JANHFL010008195.1:135600-155173 GCA_032468155.1 Oxyrhabdium leporinum
AAAGTCCACAAGTCTTAAAGTGGCCAAGGTTGGAGACCGCTGCTCCATAGCTTCTCTTTCCAGATGATTTGGCAAACGTCACTTTCAACCCTCCAACAAGAGGGAGGGTGGAACTACGTCAGGACACGCCCCCTTCGCTTCAGTGGGCGTCGGTCACGTCAATAACCGGAGAGGCGAATTAATCCGTCTGAAGTTAGCCAACGGGAGCGTTCGCCAACCCCGGCGTGAAAGCCGAAGGGACGCGTTTTACAGCGTCAGCCTCCTCACCTTAGACAGCTGGTTTCCGGGGCTTCCTGGGAATTGTGGTCTTCAGGGGAAAGCGCTCCTCTCGTCTACCGAGATGCCGCCGGCTCCGGGGCTAGTCGGTTACGCGTCGCCCGCCCGGCTCTGCAGCGGCGGCCCTCGGGTGTAGACCTATGGCGGGGGCTGCGAAGAAGCAGGTCCGCTTTGCCCGGCTGGAGGAAGAGGGAGCGCCAGAAGAAGCGGGAGTCCTCGGGGAAGCCGCTGGGGAGAAAGCGGCCGCCGGAGAGTCGCCGCCTGGAAGCTCGGCGCCGCTTGCCCTTCAGCCGGTCGTGACGGTGGCCGATGGCAGCGGCCGAAGAAGCCGGGCAGGGGGTGGCCTTGGCGTGGGAAAGCAGGCGGCGGCGGCGGCGGCTTCTCAGCGGGCACTGAAGTGGTGCATTTCGGCTGCTCTTTGCGCCGCTTTTCTCGGCCTGGTAAGGAGGCGAGAAAGCCAGGCGGGTAGCGCGCAGGGTGACAGCAGGGATCTCTCTCTGCCTTCCTTAAGAAGAAACCGTTGCCCTGCTGGAGTGGGGACAAATGGAGACCCTCCGCCTTTTTGGGCTGCTTTTGTTCAAGCCTGGCACACAGGTGGTCCTCGACTTACGAGCCCACACTTGAGCCCCAAATTTATGCTGCTAAGTGAGAAGTCCATTAAGTGGGTTTTGCCCCGTTTTACCGCTTTTCTTGTCACACCGGTCAAGTGAGTCACTGCAGTTGTTAAGTTAGTAACACGGTTGTTAAGTGGATCGGGCTTCCCCATTGTCTTTGTTTGTCAGAAGGTCGCAAAAAGTGGATCCCATGACCCCGGGACACTGTAACTGTCATAGATATAGGCTAGTTGCACAAACATACTAATGTAAATCACGGGACCGTGGGGATGCTGCCACAGTCATAAATGTGAAAAATGGTCATGAGTCACTTTTTTCAGTGATGTTGTAACTTTGAACAGTTAGTAAACAAACTGTTGTAAGTCGAGGACTACCTGTACAGTATTCTCAGTGTAATGCTGACAATGACAACCATAACCACTACACAACATTTAATGTTTACATTCCGCTTTTGCTTTTGAAATTTAAAGCTGGGTGCCTGGCAGGTCTTCTGGTTTCATTTTGGCAACAACCATCTAGGTTGAGATGAGAGACAGTATCTGGCTCAAAAGCACTTTGTGAACCGGTGGTCACCTTGAAGCTGGGTAACCCTGATTTCAAACCAGCATCCTAGCTTCCATGCTAAATAATAAATAAAATACTTCCTTTTGTTAATGAGTGGGTCCTGTTCTTTATGATACCACTAGATGAACTTAACAAAAAGACTTGGACTCAGATGCTGTAGTTAGAGGAATGATGTTTGGCTCCTTTTTTTATTAGTGAGGCATGAAAACTCTAACAAACATGAATTTGAAACCGATAAAAGACAAAAGTCTGAATAAAATAAAATAAACAAAATAAAAAACCTGGAATTTAGCTTAGGCAGATGAAGGTTCTGATAGCAGATCTTTTTGGAGAGTGGTGCTGGTGAATGAGCATAATAAAGTTTGATTAGTGATGGTAAAGTTATTTTGGATAAGGTTGCATTGCCCTAGAATGATACAGGAATAATTCCTTATGGAGGTCTTGATCCATGTAGATAACTGGAACCAGAGATCTGGAATGCCTTTTGCCAGTCCTGGGTATTTGACATTGTGCCTATTTTCATACTGATATACCGTTTTCAAAAGACATCCTTGAGGCCTATTGTGTGAGTCTCGTACTGGATACAGTTTGATAGATGATGATCTGAGAAATGAACCTCTTAGAAGATGCCTTAAGAATTTCTGAGAAAGAAATTTATCTCACCATTGAAGGCAAATATACTTGTCCAGGATCCTGCAGAAATTTCTCTATTCTGGGAAATCTTCGTGGGAGATTTCAACTGGTGTGGTGCAGAATTTGAGTGTGTGAACAAACTGATGCATATGCACACAAAGTCCACTTCACTACAACTATTCTTACAAGGGTAGATGCTTCTTCTTATAAGATGTCAGCAGTTGCAACTTTGGCTTTATCTATGTGGTTTGTATTATGAATGCTTTCAACTTTTTTGTGATACCTAAATAGGGTTATTATGGTCCCTAATCATGATAGACATGTGATACTCTAAAGCAGGGGTGTCAAACTCGATTTCATTGAGGGCCACATAAAGGTTGTGTTTGACCCCGTGGGGCCGGGTGGGAGTGGCCAGGGTGGGTGTGGCCAGTTCAATGTCACTTGTGTCGGGGATGCCTGTGGCTACCTGAATACCCTGCCAGTGAAAATGGAGCTCTCAAGCTCCATTTTTGCTGGCAGAGGCACTATGGGATGGTCCTTTGCTGTTTCCAAGGTTGCCCCATGGGCCAGATCTAAGCACCCGGCTTAGAACAGTGAGACACCAGTTTGGTGTGGTGCAGTGATTAAGGCATCAGGCTAGAAACCAGTTGACTGAATTCTACTCCCGTTTGAGGCATTAAAATCAGTTGAGTGAACTTGGGGCAGGCTCTCAGCCCTAGGAAGGAGACAATGGCAAACAGCGGCAAAGCACTTCTGAAAAACCTTGCCAAGGAAACTGCAGCGACATGTTTAGGAAGTTGCCAGGAATCAAGATTGACTTAAAGACACCAAAAGACAAAAGAAACCTCTAAGCAAGTTGCAGGGAGCTACAAGTGGAACTACTGCCGCTGCCAGGCCTTGTTTATAGGCTTCATGGAAACACCCTGTTGGCAGTTGTGGAGAAAGGGTGCTCTTCTCTGGTGTACTGCAGAGAACAGTGGGGGTAGATGTAGTCCATTAACTTCATTCAGCCTTATTTACAAATAAGTTTGTTTAGGATTCTAAAGGTTGGAGGTTAGCTATTGAATTGTTTGAACAATTTTGCAAAGCTTTATTAAGAACAGCTATTTTTATTTCCTATTGGTTTTATTTATTTCTAGGGGATGGCTATTGCTATTCTAGGACCAACATTTCAAGACTTAGCTGCAAATGTGAACAAAAATATCAGTCAAATTTCATATATCTTTGTGGGCCGTTCAGCAGGATACTTTGGTGGTTCTCTAATTGGTGGAATCCTTTTTGACTGCATGAACTTCAAGTTACTTTTGGGTAAGTGGACAAAATGAATATGAATAATATAAATTGTTGATCTTGTAGTAGAAGAGGTGTTGCATATCTATCCCTAAGGGAGTAATAATTGTGTTTGTGGATAAACTGTATTACACTACAATGAGAATTAGTTAAAGGCAATATACAAAGTTGAAAATCCTTCTACTTAGCTGATCAGAAATGGGATAGTAATTGTATCAGTTCTTTCTCTCTAACCTCTTCCTGAAGTTATTTTAACTTCAACCAAATGTGTATCCATTACAGGGATAAACAAAAGTATTGGACGGGACTTTGGAATCATGTAGTTCAGCTCTCTGCAGAAACCTTCAGAAGAGTAGATTCTTTCCTAAATTTCTCCTTGCAAGCCCTTGGTTTTCTTGGTTTCTGTCTTCTGCATGGGCTCTAGTTGGTGCTTGTCCTAAAATGTAATGCTCAGAATTTAATATTCTGACTACTGACTACCAATCAATAAATCAGGCTATTTTTGCTCTGGGCTTTAGCTGTATTTAGTAAAATGTCTACTGCACCCTATTTTCTACATGGAAATGGAAAGCCTCAACAAAACAAAATGCCTGCATCACTTGTAATATGCTGTATTCTTTGGAAAAATATCAGGATTGAATTCTTATAGTCTTAGGCCAGTGACTTTAGGCTGTGATTCAAAAGCAATTTATATCAAAATAAGGAGCCTAGAGAACTGAAATATTTTGATACTTCCTGTTCAGCAGTCCCGTCTAATAGAAAAGTAAGTCATTCCCTTTTTAACATGGTCAAGGAAGTGCATTTTTATTGACAGCTTCCTTATTTGCATTAATTATTTAGAACATTGCTTCAGGGTCTTTTTTATCTCATTTAATACATTACATATAAAGATGTATTACACAGAAATACCACTGAACTGTCAGGTAAGTTTAGTGGCATTTCTATATCAGACTACCTTCCTAATTTCTATGGAAGACTTCCTGAAAGTTTAGAGGCTTTCAGTTGTATTTGGAACTGGCTTTTCCAGAGCTCCATTTTGTGCACCATTCCTGAAACAGGAAGCCTTGCTTACCTCCTATTTCAATTACTGGAGCAGACTATACATGGGACTGCCTTTGAAAAGCATTTGGATATGACAGCTAGTCTAAAACATGGCAGGCTGATCAGGGATGAGTATTTTTCATTATACTTGGGTAACCCTGCTGCTTTGGGGGTTCCATTGGTTGCCAGATGGCTTCAGGATGGAGTTGAAGGTGCTTCTTGTCACCTTTTAAAGTCTCCTACCTCCAGACTCAATTATCTAAGGGACCTCCTTCTCCATGTTCATCTGCCCATCCAGTCAGATGAAATAAAGTAATTTCTGACCAGGTCTCATCTGTTCAAGAACGTCATCCGAAGGTGCTAAGAAACAGGCATTTGCAATTGCTGCTCTTATGCCTTGGATCTGCTCAGTCCCCTCTCTCCTGGGTTTTGGAGAGCAGATAAAACCTAGCTTTTCCAGGTAGCCCAGGAGGAAAGCATGTTACAAATTTGCATGGTAGTGGTGGTCACATGACTTCATATACTTTGCTTCATCTCTTATAATGGGATTTTTTTTATTCATTTGGATTGGATTTATTGGTCTAGTTGTTGGAGGGGTTATTTTATGAAGTTTGTGGTTGCTAGCCCCTTAACAATGTCAGGAGTGGACAGCATACTAATGAACTCTTCAGAATTCTGATGAAGTCAAGGTTTGGGAAAGGATGATAAGCAATTTTAAATTGATGAAGCAAATTGTTTTCTTTACTGCAGTATTTCTAAACTATTGAAGCAATACTTTCTAACCAATAAGCAACCTTCTGGAAACTAATAAGACAATCCAAAATATACTGTTCAGAAGAAAGCCCCATAGAGATCAGTAGCATTGTTCCAAATTATAAATGCTTATGATAGCAGCCTAAAATGTGACTACATTTGATATAAAACTGCTATATTAAATAAGCTACCTTTCTTCATGATATAGTAATAATTCTAAAGACAAATAAACATTTTACTGGCTTTGGATTTACTGGATTTAAAATAAAAGATGAACAATTTTAATTCTTAAAATGTTCTGTTTGAAAATTTTGAATTATACTTATAGGTTTATCTATGCTGGCTACAACAGCAGGTCTATATGCTATTCCATGGTGTAAGAAAGCCATCTTGTTAACAACCATGATGTCCGTCATTGGTTTTGCAATGGGAATTCTGGATACAGGTAAAAAAACCAACTTACTACACATATCATCTATTTTGTCCTTCCATCGTGTTGGGATCATTCAATAGGACTGTGTTGCATTCCTTTATAATAAATTATGTGTTCCTAATACATTACTAAGTGTGTATCATGTGCACAAAACAGTTGAACCTGTAAATTTCCTTACTTGACCAAAGGCCAAACTATTACCACTTTCCTGTTTTCCTGTTTGCATGCTCTTCTGGGGATGGGGTGGGGTGGGTAAACATTTAGAAATTGAGAATTGTATATACTTTGGCCCTAAGATAGTTGATTTGTATATAGAAAGATTTCTTTCACATACGTGCACATACAGATGGGATGCATTCATTGAAAAGAACATGATATGTAAAATATTGTCTACATGGATGTTGTCAAACCCAGTTAATTTGGTAGAGTTGTTTCAGGAAATTCTGTGGACTCTGATAAATCCAACTTTCAATTATTGGTGCTTTAAGTACTTCAGTAATGTTCTGGCTGATGGTTACAGGAGATCGTTTTTGCTGAGAGGATCAAGAGAAATGCTATAGTTCCATGGTAGAGACATGGAAAGGTGACTCAGACCAGGACTGAGTGAGAGAGCAAGGGAGAAAGCCAAAAGATTGTTTAAAAGAGTAAGATTAATGGATACCTTCATGCAGTTTTCTTAATAACAGCGGTTTGCCAAATAACATAAAGCCCTATAGTTCTCTGGCAGTCTAAGTATTAAGTTAGTCTGATCCTGCTAAGCCTCTAAATGGATATTAAATGAACAGAAGTATAGCTTAGAAATCATAGAAAGTAATAGTTCCACTTTAATTTATATTCATACAACCTTTACATTGTGTATTGTGTCCAATTCTGAACACCATATTTTAAGGTTTTATAGAAACAAATATATTTAGCGATCGTTTTGAAAAAATTATGAATGTTTATCCTTCGGAAGACTGAGAGAGGATATGATAATACTTTTCAAATACCAGAAGAGTAGAGTAATTGGAAGATCAAGGCCTGTTTTCTAGCATTCCAGAGTGCAGGACACAGAATATTATGTTGAAGTTACAACAAGGAAAATTCCAACTGAAAGTTGGAAATAACTTCTTGACCTATAAGAGCAGTTAGTAGCATAGTAAAACCAATTACCCAGAAAAGTGGTGGGCTTCTGTTCACTGGGTGTATTTACATGGACATGATGCTTTAATTTGGATTCTGGCAGCTGTGAGTTGGAATTAACGTTAATTTGGATTCTGACAGCTGTGAGTTGGAATTGACGTTTTAAATGGCCACTTCCTGAGTTGGGCTTCATTGAAATATAATATATACAAAGTGCAGCCATAAGAAAAAGTAATTTAAAGAAATAAAAAGATGAAGAGAGCATATAGAAGAGATAGCCCTTCTGTAAAAATAGATTATCAGATGAATGGCAGTGTTCTTGAAACTTATTTTATTACTTTTGGTTAGATTTATATTCTGCTTTTCTTCAAACAGCTTTAGTTTTTCTCCACAGCAGTCCTGGAAATTAGGTTGGACTATGAAAGAACAATTAGTCCCAGTTCATCCACTGAACTTCCACGGCTGAGGATAAAGTTGAGTTTGGATTTCCCTAGTCCTGCTACATCTTAATAATAGACAGCTTTGGCCTATAAAGATTCCAGTTCATTTTACTCCTGTCCACATTAATTTGGATTGTTGGAATTGGAGGATCACATGACTCCCTCTCCTCTGTTGAGTTTGTGGTCATTTCACAAAGTTGAAAACAGAAACGACCGGTAATGATAAAGAAACAAGATAGCGGGAGAGAAGATTGCTTTCGTGACGACAACATTGCAAAAGTGTAGTACTTACCTTAAAAAGATGAAACTTGGAGTATGAAGGGAATGGCATGCGTTAGGTGAAGATGTCATATCATTCTGTGAAACTTTTTAATGTGAAAATTTAACCCTGAATCTTTATCTTTTAGGTGGGAATGTTCTGGCTTTGGACACGTGGCAAGCAGAAGCTGGTCCTCACCTACAGGCCTTGCATTTCAGTTTTGCCCTTGGAGCCTTTGTAGCTCCCATCCTGGCGAAGATGGCACTGGGTGGTTCTGCCCTTGAAATGCAGATACATCTGGGTGGCAATATTGATAACCAGTCAGCTATTAATTCTCCTCCTGGTGCTACGTTATTGCCGAAGCTTCATTTAAACTGGAATTTTGTGTGGCCTTATGCTGTGATTGGCACTTATCTCTTACTCGTCGCATTGTTTTTCTTTACTTTATATTGGAGGAGCATTCCTGTTCGAGGTAGAACAAAACTTCCCATGCAGAAATACCAAATCGCGAAATATCACCATGCTCTCATAATACTTCTTTCTGTGTTTTTTTTTTGTTACGTTGGAGCAGAGGTGACCTATGGCTCCTACATTTTTACTTATGCAAAAACCTACGCTGTTATGAAAGAAACGGAAGCAGCAGGGTTGAACTCTCTCTTTTGGGGAACCTTTGCAGCTTGCAGAGGGTTGGCAATCTGCTTTGCGGCCTGCTCTTATTCTGGATCTATGATCCTGATAAGTATCATAGGCTCTACTGTGTCATCACTCTTCCTGGTCCTCTTCAATGTGCACACTGTTGCTCTGTGGGTTGGTTCCGCAGTGTATGGTGCCTCAATGGCTACTATCTTTCCCAGTGGCATATCTTGGATAGAGCAGTATACCACTGTTCAAGGGAAATCTGCAGCAATGTTTGTCATGGGTGCAGCTCTAGGGGAAATGTGTATTCCTGCGGCGGTTGGCTTCCTTCAAGGATATTTTCCCACTCTCCCAGTGCTCATGTACACTGCATTGGGAGCAGCTGTCATGACAGCAGTACTGTTCCCTGTGATGTATAAATTAGCGGCATCAACTGATGATGCTAAATTGAAGGATGCTGGAGACAGGGAAGTTCAAGAAGCGTTATTGTCCAACACTTATCTTGAAGACGATGAGCAGGATAATGAAATCAGAGAATGGAATGAAGTAGACTTTGAAATAATTGAGATGAATGACACACTCCAGAACTCTGTCATAGAGACCTCTAAGAAGATCCAAGGAGAATTTACTACCACCATCTCCAGCCAGCCTCCTTCAGGGAATTTGTCATCTAATTCTCCTGTACTTGACATCAGATCCCAAAAACAGAAGAATTCAAATAGGAATGATTAAGTTGTCTTGTTGTAGTGCAAAAAAATTTCAGATCCGAATTTTAACTTTAAGATCATATATTATTTCAATCTTGGGGGGAAGTTTGCTGAATTCTAACCAAGGCCGCCTTATTTTAATGTCTGAGGGAAGCAGTAACTTCTGAAGAGGAGTGGAACCCCTTTATTTAACCATGAGAATGACTGAAAGACAAAGTAGAATGTTTCCTAAATTTCTTCCTTTAATATTTTTTCAGAAAAGTGAAAACTATAATTAGAATGAATAAACAGAACTTGTTTTCTACTCCAGCAGTCCCCAACCTTTCCAGATTGGCGGATCAGAGGGGATGGCAGGTGGAGAGAGGATGGTTTTGTGTGTGCGCCACTTCCACCAATGCAGCTTTGTGCATGCGCACGCTCGCCCACTGCTTGGGCAGCTTGTTTACCAATGGGTCAGAGTTTGGCTCCGGGTCATGGACCAGGGGCTGGGAAATCTTGTTCTACTCATTGTTGGCTTATAAAATGATATTTATAATCTGTACTGCACTACAAGGGGCTGAAGAATAAGAATCTTCAATTCATTGAGGTCATCTCTGCAATCAAGATGAATCTGGAAAATCAATCCTTGAAGACCTCTGCATTTCTAACTCAACAGTTCCATGTGTTTAGATTGAATCCTAAATATATTCTATCCTATTTAACAAAAAGAATTTTTTTTAAAAAATAAGTACGTGACCAGTTAGGGTTAAATTAGCAAATACGTATTTTAAAATTTTGCTCAGAAGCACTTTGTATAATGGAAATAATTGCTGAAAAGGATTTGAATTTATAGTGATATAATAGTTACAGTAACTCTGTGACATGAATAAACTGGAGTTAAATTGTTCATTGAGTTTAGCAACGATGAAGTATAATCTCAGGTCATGCTCACAAAGCAGAGGGAAGGTCACCTGCAATACCAAGAGGAATCCCATGGCTGCTTTGGGATTTCTGAAATAAATATTGTAGTCCGTTGCAGACTTCAAGGGGTAAGGAAGGTGAATTTGTGTCTCAGAAATTTTACCATTTCAAAATGTAAACTGGGTTGTTTTTCTCTATCTGCATTTTCAATTACGGAATTATAATTTAAAATAAAATGGTGTGTTTGTTGTCATCCCAGCTGCACTATTAAGTGACCTTATATTTAAATAGCATGATACTATGGTACTTCTTGGATAATTGTTTTAAAATTAAAAACTGAGAAACTGCCCCTCAGAGATGTTGTATTATAACGTATAAATCAGTAAAAATTTGATGGTATCTTTCAAAAATTAACTTTCAGCATTGTTAAGATATAGTGGACATAACTATAATTGAAAATTCTAAATCTTAACAAGAGTTGATGATATGCACTGAAGCCACCTTTCCCAATTTGTGCCTTCTAGATGTGTTTGACTGCAGCATTTATAATTCCTAATCAGCAGGATCTTTGTTGGGTAAAGATTATAGGAATTTAGAACCATAATATTTAGACATAATCAGCCTGGGGAGGCTAATTGAAAAAGTGACTTAAATATTAAATATTGTCATTGTGAGAAGAAAAATTGATGCTAATTATCTCTATAGTACCAGTGTTTTCTATTCAGAAAGCCTTATTGTGGGTAGCATTGGAGAGATTGAAATTTTGATCATTTTAAAAAAAGTCTTGATCAAAATATATTCACTGACATTTTAACTGCCAGAATTAGATGATTTTAAGTGTAAAATGAACACCAGCTTTGATTAAAATATGTTAGTATTTCTATACTAGTGAAAATGATTGAATTGTGATGATGAGGATCGTTTTAATGATTCTTATTCTTACTAGATAATTAACTACTGCAGCTTTTGTAGTAGGCTGCCTGAAGTTACTGAATATTAATTTACATGTGGAATAGACACTTTGAGAGTTTGAAATCTGCCTTCTCTCTGTATACTAACACGACTGAAGTTATTCTGAGGGCACTTTGTGTGCAGATCAGTGGTGGGATTCAGCTGGTTTGGGCTGGTTCAGTAGGAAAGATTCTGGCTGGCCCCGCCCCTTCCTGGAGTTCCCCATTTTGGCTCCCAGGTAAGTGCAGGGAAGCCCACTAGGCCCAAAATGGGGTGTGAGGTGGCCACGCCCACCCAGTCACATGACCAATAAGCCACGCCCACCAAACCACTCATGTAGATCAAATTGTGGGGAAAGTAGACTAAGGGAACCTGATGGCTGAGTGGCCGTTGTCTTACCTATTGTTGAATGTAACCCTTACTATCACTGGGAGAGATGTCTCCCAACAGTGTATGTATATTACATCTTTTTGGATGTGTGCATGTTGAAGTTCGTAGTACAAAAAACTGAATCACTTTGACTTCTACCTTTTGATACTTCGTTCTGTTCTACAGTATGTTATTTGCCCTAAGTATTGCAATTATTGCTTGGATATGATTTTGTTTTCTTGTGTGTTCCCAGTGTTACAATAATTTTGTAATAAAAATGAAATAGTGTATTTACTGGGGAATTGGAAAATGTTATTTTTCTTGAATAATACCTGTTTATTAGGGAATCAATTACAAATATGCTGTATTAGATTTTTCATTAGAAAGTGAAAAAGGATTCAGTTGTCTTTCAAAATAAGCTATCATACCAGGGAAAACAAGATGAAAGCCTTGGGCGACAAAGATGTAATACTCAATATAGACTTTGTTATGAAAGGGCAAGGAAAACTATTTCATGAAGAATAGCAACAAACAGGCAAGCGTTTACAAAACAGAGGAAATAATTGGTTTTAAGAGGACAAGAGAAATAAAATACATTAAAATGGAATTACTCATGAGTAACCAATGGAGATTATCGAGGCAAATGAGGGTGATGAGTAAATAGAAAAATTATAGTGTTACTCTTTACAAATGTGATTCTAAAATGATAAATATTTGTAAAGGAAAAAGATATACAAGAACTAATTGCAATAGATGGTGATCTACAAGTAGCAAGCTGCCAAACAGGAAATCACTGATGTAATACCTATTGAACTATTTAATTTGTGTCTTCCAAAGTTTTAATAAACTAGTCACTCTATGTCTACTAATATTGACAACGATGTAGACATTAGAAAGCAATGATATAAAATGCATTATACTGTGATGAGCCTGCTCTCCATTATAGCATTTTGCTGGTGCTTATTGCATACTGGCAAATGCCAGACAAAAGCTGTTTGTAGTTACTTTGTTGATAGAGATCAATTCTCACAGGAGTCATAGAAGGTGGAGTGCAGATGGGCTGGAATTGATATTGGCCTGAGATCAGCTTTTAAATGCTACTTGAAAGGATTTGGGGGAAAAGAAGCTTGGAGAGAAGCTGGCGGCTGGCAGCTAAAATGCCAAAATTGATCCTGGTCTAAAGATAGTAAGAGGGCCTGTTGAGAATTTCTTCTCCACAGGAAAATTTTCTGCCTTGGCACATAGAGACAAGGTATATGTAATACCCTGTTTCTTTGTGTTCCACAAAATGATTAAAAATATTTTAGCATGCTATTAGCCTTAGGTGGAATGTCTGGCCTACAAATATTGTCAATCAATACAAATATTTTTTTAAAAAAATTCAGAGGGCAACTATTTTTGCTTTACTGACTGCAGCAAGATTTTTGCTGGTGTAGTTCAGGGGTCAGGAAGAGCAATAAAGAGCCGGATCTTGCCCCTCTGCCTCTGTGGGCATGACTGAAAGGCCTGCAGGCCAAGGAGCATGGCAGCCACTGAATGGCACTGTCTGTCAACCAGGAAGCCACCAATAGGCCTGGGTCACCTTCCCATCATTCTTAGCTCATGAACTACACAAATACAGGCGGTGGTCTATATATTTATGGGCTGCAGAGTGCCAACCTTGCGTAGATCACACTAGCTTGTGGAATCTCTTAAAGCTATTTTGTGTGCCAGTATACCTGTCTCCATTTCTGAGAAACCTTTATAATTAGCTACTGTTAGAACATAATTTTTTGGGGGGTGGGAAAGGATATTGAAAGAGATTGGAGTGATGTAAATTCCTATTCCGAGATTCTACTAAATAGAAGAATCACTTTTAATAACCACTTTTTAGTAAAATTAGGAAAACTAAAAGAACCATTAATGGAAGTAAAAATAGAAAATGTAATCTTGGCTAAATTTTAAAGTGACGTATTATTTATATAAAATGACAAGCTGTATATTTTATAGACTTAACATTGATGAAAACTTGTTAGAATATTGTTTTCAACTGCAGCCACTTGAAGATGCGTGGACTTCAATTTCCAGAATTTTCACTTGTGTACCATTTCAAGCCTTTTTCTACTAGGATGCTTTGACAAAAGTGACGGGGCAGCTTTTGGAACAATCATGAATTTGTAATGTGTTCATAATATGAAACTTGTCTACCTACTGGTAGGTCTACTTTAGGAGTCTTGACAACTGCTACATTTGCTGTACTGACTGCTGTTTGGGTCTAGATCCAATTCAACATACTGGTCATTACCTTTAAAATCAGGGGTGTCAAACTCGATTCCATTGAGGGCCACATCAGGTTTGTGTTTGACCTCAGGGGGCCAGGGTGGGCATGGCCAGCATGATGTCACTTGGGGGGCACCTGTGGTGGCCCAAGCGCTCTGCCAGCGAAAACAGGCTCCCGAGTTCTGTTTTTGGTTGGGACGGTGTCCTGAAACCCTCTGCCAGCAAAAATGGAGCTTGCGAGGGGGGGACGATGGACGTGTGGCCCTCGCGAGCTCTGTTTTTGCTGGCAGAGGCACCACGGGCTGATCCTTCGCTATTTCCAGAGCGGCCCCGCGGGCCAGATCCAACCCTCAGGCCTTGAGTTTGACAAAATGATACAGTTGCTCCAGGATACTTATTGGGACTATCTTTCCTGACCAATCACATACAATAAACACCAAGCCATAATATGAGCTAGGGACCCTCACATCCCCTTTCCTAGAAGCTACTGGTAGATATTATCTATGTCTGCACCCACAACTGAAATATATTGCTTTCCTCTTGAATAGAGTGTCTCAATTCTTTTGGCCTTAAAAAAAATACTTAAAAGCTATTTATTTCATAAGACACTTGGTCTGATTATTTTGCGTTGAACACTTTTAAAAAAAGATTTCCATAATTATGTTACAGAGCAAAAAATATTCGATTTTCAACATGTTGAAAACAAATTGATACTAATATTTTTCACCATCATATAAACACAATTATGTATAAAGAGAATTCTATGGTGCAACTCATGAGATTTTATATTCACTGTAGTTGCTTGGATCATTTGGCTATTTCTGTGCCCATTTTTCTCCTCCAAAGATCAGTAGGCTATAGCACTTGCCAGCTCATATATTTTCAAGGGCCGCATTTTTCAGTAAATTCTTCAGTAAAATTCAGAAGATCAAAATACTTTGTTATTTTATATATTAATTATAGACTTTTTGAATAGCAACACTGAGCAATTTCTACTCATTAAAGAGAACTCTAATTCATATCAATTTAGTAAAATTGTTTAAAACATTCCAGTACAACTACAATGAGATTTAAAAATGCACATTTATTTGATTTTATTAAATTTACTATGGTTGCAATAATTTTTAAAAACAAAATGATTGCAATTAAAAAAATGTACTGTGACCACATAATTTCTTATTTTATACAGTTATACAAATATTCTAAATACACATTTTCTTATGATGGCAAATAAATTTTAACTGTACAGTACATAATGAAATATTTAAGCATATTTAGAAGCAATAGAAATGTCTATACAAAAGCAAAAATGGATTTTATTTAAAGTATTGCAACAGTCCCACAGTTTTGTAACAAAAATGTCTTTGCACAGTTCCTCACAATGCCCCCATTAATAGCCAAAGCAAGACAGTGATTTTAGAAAATGTTTCAAAAATGCTACACTTACTACTGTTTGCAGTTTCATCAAAACAACAAATCTACTTGGAATCAAGCAAAATGAAGAAATATCCCAATCAACTTTAAAATTGTATAAAATCCATTGCACATTATTTTAGTCAGTTATTTGAAAAGTAAAAAAGTGTATTTACAAAATATTTTGCAGTCAAAATTTAAAGTTGATGAGATATCAGTAACGCACATCCTGATAGTTCAATAAAACACAATAGCAGTTTC
Organism: Oxyrhabdium leporinum; assembly: GCA_032468155.1. Classification (NCBI taxonomy): domain Eukaryota; kingdom Metazoa; phylum Chordata; class Lepidosauria; order Squamata; family Cyclocoridae; genus Oxyrhabdium; species Oxyrhabdium leporinum. The sequence continues at coordinate 150,522 of JANHFL010008195.1, forward strand.
CCAAAGATTTTCAGTATTACTACAGAAATCCACAGGGAATTTTTTTTTATTCTGAAATGGGTTTACAAGATGTTAACACAGTTATTTCAACATTTGTATTATAAACAATGTTAAAAAGGCAAAAGAATGGCATCATTAAAAATGAATTATTAACAGATTATCAAATGTATTTTTAATTTACTTAGAACAAACATTCATTATTTTTAGAACACGTCAACAATGTATGAAAATCCTGGACAAGATGAAGGACCATGCATGACAGTTTTAGAGTGGTAAACACTGAAAACAAAAATAGCACCTGGAATCCTGTGACATTAGACAATCTAAAACTGATCAAGTAGTTGACGAAGATACGGTGCCTTAGATAATTCTCGGCTCACTCTGGAGACTTTGAAAAGCACCGGACAGTTCAATGAAACACATGGTGTCTGTCGATCAAAGCAACTCGTACAATTCTTGCATATCTAGAGGAATATATAATTAATTAGTGCAAAATACACTTAACTGGAAAAAATACATAACTAGCATAAAACTGTATATGGCTACGTCTATTCAAAGTAATTATGCACAAGACCAGATAGAAAAGAAGAATTTAGGTTTTCTCAGCCTCTCACTCAGAATATAAATAATAATAAAATAAATAAAAAGGAGGCTAGGAAAACTAAGATGGCCATTGCATTGCCTCAGGAACATCTCAAATGGTCATAAAGTAGGTCAAACATAATGTGGTCATCAAAAAAATAATTAAGAAAACATGTTAAAATGCTGATAATCCATGAAATTGTACAGTCTTCCAAGTTTCTAGCTCTTGATTTTGGAAAAAGCTTTTAAGTATTACATGCTTGAGACAGGGGAGCAACTACACTCTACTACTGCTCTAAGGATTGACACAAAGCGGTTCTGATTTCATGCATGAAAACACATGATTTCCACCAAATCCTTACCAACTCATTTCAAGCCTATGGTCTTCCACAGACCCTGAAGATCTGTGGACATTGAAAATCAGAATGAAACATAGTGTTGAAGACGGCTAAGGATGCAGAATGGTAAACGGAACATATGGTCAATCCATTGGATGAATGCCATTACATTAAGAATTAAAACATTTATAATGGATTCAACCATTTGTTAAGTCTATAAGTTTCAAAATACTGACCTAAGTTTTTTTACTGAAAAATAGTGCATGCCTAAAATGCTTGCCAGTATCCAGAGGACTATGAACTGATCCAACCTTACTGGATAAATCAAACCTTTTATATGCTAAAAGATAAACTCTCCCTAAGCCAAATCGTAATTAATACATTAATATATTACAGGCAGTCCTTGCCTTAGACCACAATTGAATTCAACATTTCCACTGCTAAGCAAAGCAGTTGTTAAGTGAGTTTTGCTCCATTTTACAATCTTTTTGCCAATGTTGTTAAGCGAATCACTGCAGTTGGTTAAATGAATCATGTGCTCATTAAATGAATCTGGCCTCCTCCACTGACTGTCTGTCAGAAGCTGGCTGGGAAAGGTTACAAATGGTGATCACATGACCCTGAGACAGACAGACAGTGCAACTGTCCTAAGTATATGCCAGTTGCCATGTGCCCCAGTGTCAGGTGACTCTGGAGTTGCTGCAATGGTCATAAGTATGAAAACCAGTCATAAGTCATTTTTTCATTGCAGCTGTAATTTTGAACAGTCACTAAACAAATGGCTCTAAGTTGAAGACTACCTGTAATGTTTTATTGGCAACAGTCATCTGGGATTTTTTTTCTCTCTATCCAGTCTAACTTTCAGCTTTGGAGCCTCTATGTAGCTACATAGGACGTTGCAATGACAGAGGGAATTGGGAAAAATGGAATGGAAAAAAAATCTGCCACCGTTTTCCTTTGAAGTGACATATTATAATCTTACCAATCTGGACCTAATTACAGCATAACCAGGAGCAGTGTACAGACATCCACTCGGGTACATTCTGTATGCTCTCATATTTGGTACAGTACAATATAGTTGGGAATGATATATGAAAAACACATGTTTCTGAAAAATGTGATTTTTAGAAAGTATTCACTATGGCGTAAGTTGGGTACTTTGAAATTTGTATTAAAGAAAAAAGCACAGAATGATTATGGATTTCCTTCCAGGTTTTTTTTTTAAATCACAGGAAACTAGCTTTTATTCAAAATTTCTCTAAGCCTCCCCCTCTCAAGAGCAAAAATTTTAAAAAAATATGACAGAATGGAGTAAGGAATACATACAACAAGATTTAGACTGATCAGCACATCCCAGCTTCTGACTGAACGTAAAATGCCTTTTGCTTGTTTAAATGCTCTCTGGATAGCAATTAAGAGCAATTTTTTTTTAAAAAGCCGTCTCTGTAATAAAGTGCCATGAAGAGCACAATGATTTCTACATGCTTTCTCATAATCCTATACAATTAGCGTCCTCGGGAGGGTGGGGGGTTTGACATCATCACAAAAATGCCATACTTTTTGTAGCCATCAGACATTGAGACACAATTACATGTCATCATTTGAGTGACATTTTACATATTGACACTGTCATTATCACCATTTACTATAGATATTACAGTATAAGTCAGAAAAGTGTGAAATATTAAAAAAATTCTTATCCCCCAAATTTTCTTGAAATATAGGCACTAAACAAAGCTCCCATTCTTTCCACATAAAAAGTATGCAAAAAGTGTTTTTCTTCTTCTCTTTTAGAAAGTATTTAAAATATTTTAAAGAGTTCCAGCCTCCCTACTATACGCGTTAAGAAAACAGTCTAATAGTTACAATTGGCAAATAACAGTTTATCTGAGTATCTGCTCAATCTTTCAGAACTCCTTTTGTGAAAATTCATAAATTATTTGTTTCAAGTAATGAGTCACAGTTACAAAAAGTTAAATGGACTATTATTCTCTACCAGTTTTATTCCCACCTTGGTTATTTGTTCATGTTTACGCTCCAACTCTCTGATTTCCTGATTTAGCATTACAATAACATGCTGCGGTTGGCTCCTACATTTATTGCAGATTCCATGCTGAGTCAACTCATCACACACAGGGCAATGTAGGGTGGTGAAATATTGGGAAATTGTTCCTTTTCGGCATTCTTGCTCAGTGCGAGACGTTGCGGACACTTTCTGGATCTACATGTCACATCAAACAAAGTAAAATATATTTAGTAGGATACATATGTACAAAAGCTTTCTCTCTGTCAGCATCACTTTATCTTCATTTATATTTTCCTCGCTATGTCTTGTCATTCCACATTCCTTAATACATATCAAGAACTGTTAGCAAAGGTCAACCAATTTATTTTATCTTTGAGAGCTTGAGTTTTGCAGTTTTGAAGGTATGGTTTGATTTAAAGGAGAGCCAATGGAATCTCTAAAGTGTTAAATTAAATCAAATCAAAGAGCCACAAGAATAATATTTAAAAAATGTATTGTAGTAGAAGCTTTGAGGATGGTGATGTTCTCGGAAAGGTCCATCACTTCTGCCATTAACACAATGAAGCAGCTGCTGGAAATTTGATGCTTCTTTAATACAGCTAGTGTTGAATAATTCAATACTAGCTGTATTGAAAAAAATTATTTAAAAAGTTCTCTGACATCTGAAGCCGTAAAAGAGGAAGGAAAGAAGTTGAATAATTCAGCTCAAATCTTGCCACTCTTAAATACTGAATTCAATCTGAAACCCAGGTAATTTGATACACTTTAAAATTGGTATATTGTAAATATACCTCATTTTTTCACTTCCACTGTTACAATCATGCATTATATTTACTACTTCACCTACTCACCCTTGGTAATTCATTATACCAACTGAAAACATCTATGCCAATGAGAGATAAGATCCTAGCCAGGGGAGGAAGAATCTGCTTGGTTATGTAGTAGGTTGCATTCAGCCTCAGATTTGGGTCTTGCAAAACATCCATGGGCCGTCTAACCAACTGTATGAGAGGCAATCCTGGCATGCCATAAACAATGACATACGGAACTCTTTCACCGACACGTGGTTCAGACCGTCGGTCATAAGCAAGCATCTTTCTGTGAGGAGATACAACATTAGGTTTCAAAATCCATCTGCTGCATGTAGAAGTGACAGAAATCCCACAATTCAAAGGAACTTTAATACACTAATTTTATCTGACAGTTTATATTTATTTCTTGCAGTTCATCACTTCTACCAATTACCACTATGCAAAATATGCAAATGAAAGAACCAAACATTAAAATTAAGATAAGGAAACTAAGACAAGATAAAGCTATAAGAGCCACTCTGATCTGGGAGTTAATGTTCTTATCTAGAAATAGTCTAGGAGACTATGTCTAGGAGACTAGGCATAAAAGCTGGCTGAGTGACTTTAGACCAGTCATTCTCTCTCAGCCCATTTGTTCACATTTGTTAAGTGAATCATTGCAATTGTTACATTAGTAACATGTTGTTGAGTAAATCTGGCTTCCCCATTGACTTTGCTTGTCAGAAGGTTGCAAACAGTTATTCCATGACCCTGGGGCACCATAACTGTCATAAATATACCGTGTTTCTCAGAAAACACGACCCATCCCAATAATAAGCCTAACCCTACTTTTTTGGGGGTGGGCCTAATTTTGCCCCACCCTAAAAATAAGCCCAGGGGGTGGGAACGGGGGGG
>JANHFL010008195.1:160070-209153 GCA_032468155.1 Oxyrhabdium leporinum
AAAAATGTATTGACCCAGTCATTACACTGTCCACAAATTATGTTGGTTGTTAAAGAAAAACTGCAAATAAAACATATACAAAAAAAAAGTTGTGATATGCCTTGGGGATTGTGAAGATATTTTGGTTACTTTAATATAATTTAGAAGTGCTTGGTAAGTAGCTACTTAAATATCATAACTTTTTAATATTTTGTTCGTTTCATATGAACCTGTCTAATGTGATTAAGAGAACAAAAAAACAACTAAACACAATACTGGCATGCAAGCCTCTTCATCAAAAAACAGTCTTTACCTGTCTGTGTCCCCGTATACAACCCGTGCTCCCCATTTCTTTGTATCATTCACTAATTTTATTGCACGTTCCAAGGTCTCTCTGGCTTTATGCACAATGCTATCAGCAATCTGAAGATTAAAAAGATATATTACAAAAATCTTAAGAATATTGTCTTTCACCTAATCATGCCTTTTTCATTCATTTACTATACTCTTACTATTACATTATTTGTTCTACACATTCTGTAAAATCTTTATAGCAGAGTAAAAATAAAGATGGATGGTTAAACAAATCTGTTAAGATACATTCAAATTAGCTTTCTGATCATTACATTCAGAAGGTATTAGCAAAATATATGTACTTATTCCTTGGGGCCAGAAATTACACAGATAAGAGACCCCTTCCATTACTTCCATCAATTGGCACTCATTGGATCTATGTGTTTAAGAGTGCTGCCCAAGCAGTTCTAATTGCTCTTTTGAGGACAAAGTGAAAAATCCTCTCCTCTGTGGCAAATGCTCAAACAGTGACAATAACATTTTCATAACACCTCTGCTGCAGATTTCAACGGCTGAAAAGGTTTATAACAGGAGTTTAGATGTCTTTTAACAATTTCTAATTACTTAAAAGAATTACAGAATAACAGAATTGGATGGTAACTTAAGAGGTCTTCTAGTCCAAACCATTATTCAAGCAAGAGACCCTATACCTTTCCAGGTATACAATCTCTTCTTAAAAATCTCCAGTTTTGGAGCACCCACCAAGTCGAGTTTTGAAGGCAAGTAGTTCCACTGATTAATTGTTCTTCCAGTTGCCTGATCATTTTTGTTGCTCTTCTCTACACTCTTTCTAGAATCTCAACATCTTTTGTACATCATGGTGATCAAAACTAGATGCAATCTTCCAAGTGTGATCTTACCAAGTGTTGTAGTACTAGCACTTTACATGATTTTGATTCTATTCCTGCATTAATGCAGCCTAGGAATGAGTTGGCTTTTTTGGCAGCTGCAGCACACTGCTGGGCTCATATTTAAATGATTGTCCACTAGGACTCCAAGATCCCTCTCACAATTACTACCACTGAACCAGATATCCCCTATTCTATACCTGCGCCTTTGGTTTTGTGCAGTTTGTCCAGAGAAGAGCAACAAAGATGATAAGGGGTCTAGCGACTAAAGTATATGATGAACGGTTGTGGGAATTAGGCATGTTTAGTCTAATGAAGGGAAGGACTGGGGTGACATGACAGCAGTTTTCCAGTATTTGAGGGGCTGTCACAGAGAGGAGAGGGTCGACCTATTCTACAACCTAGAATTAAGCAAATATTTTTCTGACAGGTAGAACAATTAATCAGTAGAACGGCTTGCCTCCAGAAGCTGTGGATGCTCCATCACTGGAGGTTTTCAAAAAGAGATTGGATAACCATTTGTCCGAATCGTATCGGAACTCCTGCATGAGCAAAGGGTTTGGCTAGAAGACCTCCAACCCACTTATAGCCCTGTTATTCTATGTTCTATGTGTTCTCAGAATTACCTGAACTAAAACAGCATTACTTTACTACAGTTAGCAAACCAAGCCTTTTTTCTTCTAATGTGTTATGCTATATTTGTGTGTGCCTTCGATCCAGTTTTTGGCTCTTCATGGCTGCCTGGACAAGTCCCTGTAGTTTGCTTAGCAGGGTTTTCTGGAAGTCTTTGCCTCTTCCTAGGATCCCTCTCCTCCTAGGGCTGAGAGCGATTGACTCAAGGTCACCTTTTGGCTTCATGCAGAAGTAGAACTGATAGGTTTCCAGTGCCTTAAGCATTATATCAAAATGAGCTTCCATTATTGTTAAGTTAATATTTTGTTTTCAATTACTTACTTCACTACATGGCATCCTTCCAGAAAAATTAGCAGCAGTATAACCAAAAGTGACGTTTGCTATAAGTTTAAGGCCAAGCTGACGTGCATCAAGCATTCGAGTGATAGTTTTGTCAAGTTTGTAAGCTTTCATTGATTGCTTCACCATTATTCTAGTCTTTAAAATTTCTTCCAGCATTCCTGGCAGTACACCCTTTCTTACAGAAGGCTGTTGCAAAACAAAAGCAATAACTGAAAGGTTGATAGTAATAGCACTATTAATCCTCATGTAAATACTGTCTTTTTCTTAGTGATATGTTGAGGCAAACAGTCCCCAAATGTCTCCAATACTTTGACACCCATCATGGTTTCCACTTACGTTTTCTATTTATTTATACCGTACATACACTGGAACACAGCTTGGCTCCATACTCTTTCTTTAGGGTAGCTTAGGACGCTTTGTGAGTAGGGTAGCTGTGGAAATGATGTGTTATTCTCATTTCTTTCTTTGGGGTAGGGATATGTTACTTGCAATTCTGCAGCAAAATGGGTGGATAAGCTAATATCTGAGTATTAAATTTTTCTTTTTTGTGAAATGAGTACTTTATTGTGCCTTTGGGGCTGAATTTTGTGGTTGGCATTTGGGAGTTATACAATGTCCATTTTCTACTCAATTTCTTATCTGGTCAACTTGCCTTTTGAGAATATGATAGCCTCATATGACAGCCCTTAAGCAGTCCTTTCATTTCACTAAATCTTTCCTCTGCCTGTTACTTTTTATTTTTCTTAGGGGAAGAAGATTAACTGGTAGTTAATAACAGGATAGGGATCTAACAAAGTCAAAGCAGGAGGATTGTGTCTTATTTCTTTTTCAATTCTCTATCCAATTTCTGGTTAAAACAGAGTTTTTCTTCGTAAGGGCTGACAAGGGATGAATCTCTTCTTTGATTGCCACATCATTCTGAAGCCAAGCACACCTGGGTGTTCCCATAGATAATGCTGCTCGTCTCACTTTGGAACCACTACTTGCTGAAAGAAGGACTAAGTTTTTAAGTTCAATACTGTTTATCAATACCTGCTATTTTTCCCTAAAATTCTATAATTTATTTCTCATAACTATTGGAGTATGCAACTGAATTTATTTATGATTAAAGACAAAATATAAACAAAAAGTCACTTTCATAAACACAACATTACTGTGCTAAATAAAATAAAGTACCTTAACAAAAGCTATTCCACTAGGTGAGATTGTGATATCATGTCGAAGCTGGTACAGCAGATCAGGAGATACTCTTAGAGATGCGCATCCAAATTTAAATTCATCGTTTCTAAAAAATAAGGAAGAATGAATTGTTCTAAACAGTTCATCTTTTCAGTCCCTCTCATGATCCAGCTTTTCCTGCTTGCAACCTCTATACTCATTCACTCACTTCTTTGCCTATTTTCTCCTTATCTATCTTACAATCTTTTTTTGTTTAGTTTCAGCTAAGTGTGAATACCTTTTTGCCTCTCTTTTCAATTGAGCAAAAATACCAAACTTCTTACAACAGACTGAAACAACAATATCCTCAACAATAAAACTACAAAATAAAGCAAACAGATCATAAAAGCTGTGCTATTACAAGTTTGGGAAAATAGGATGCTTTTAATCCATCAGCAAGAGAACATACAGTTGTACTCATAAATTTCTCTAGAGAAAAATACCAGTTTTTATTCTATTGCTGAAATCTGACTTGTTTCACTTATTTCTCTCAATAAATTTAAATCATTAATCTTTTTTTAGATCAAAAGAAAAATAATCTTCATTTTTTGCCATGTAATAATTGTAATTCATTGTTAGGAGTTATGTAGGGTACCTTTTCAGCCTATTTATATGAATCATGTCATAAATTAATACAATTAACTAATATGATAAACTTGAATCTGCACAGTCACCATGGTTTTTTCTTTATTTCTTTTTGTGTAAGCAATTTCTCTCTCCAGATTGCCAATTATATCTATTAATTACATTGCATTTTAAAACTTGCATATATACAGGTTTTCACTGACTTACGATCACAATTGGGACTGAAAACTTGATTCTTCAGCAAAGCAGCCATTAATTGAGATGCCCATGTGATTGACACAATCCCAGCACTCCCAGTTTTTAAAGAGACAGACCAAGAAAGCTGCCTCCTGTGAGGACATCTTAACTCCACCTGGAGCCCTGATTTCCTCCCCACTCTGATCAGCATAGCCCTTTGAGAGCTATGAGCCAAGAACTGAGATTCCCTCACAGCAGGCAGTCTTCAACAGTGACTGTGTACTTGTGTGTGTGTGTGTCAGAGAGAGAGAGAGAGAAAGACATTTTGTAACTGATCTTAATTGCTTTGCAGGCCATAAAGCTCTTCAACAGTGACTGTGTACTTGTGTGTGTGTGTCAGAGAGAGAGAGAGAGAAAGACATTTTGTAACTGATCTTAATTGCTTTGCAGGCCATAAAGCACCCTTTCTGCGGTCATTGTGAATTTGAGCACTTGTTAAACAACTACTTGTTAAGCAAGAACTACCTGTATTGTCTGTTTATAGGCAAGATAGTTTTTTAAAAGAGAAATTTTAAGTATCCTAGAATTTTATAGTCACTTATGTAATCTGAGAAAGTGCTAATCATTTATTCTAGTACAACCATGCACAGAAATTTAAATGATTAATACTTACTTCCCCAAGTTTTCAATATGTCCCAAGCATGTGGAAAAGCAGTAATTGTATGCTATCACTATGGATGGGTATAGAGACTGAAAATCTAGCACTAGGACAGCATTACTGTAGAAACGGGATTCTGGCTCCATTATTAAAGGAATGCACTGAGGGGCTCTCATTTGAGCTCGCTGTTGAACGCTGGGTGTCACAGCAATGTAATTCATTGGTTTGGCAATTCGTAGCATCATTGATTCCACACGATACTAAATAAAACAAAAACTCAGTAATTAGCAATCCAACCTAGAAATTGAATGCATGTTTATTAAGATTATGCTGAACAAAAATACAACAACTCAGGAGCAATTTATTCCTGAATATTAATAATTAAAGCTGTAATGTGGACATCCCAGCATCAATGGCTGGTATAAGACATTAATCAGGAAACAAAAGCTGCATCCCATGTTTATTTTTCAAAGGACAGAAAAATAGACATTTTTCGATTGGAATGCCTATTTACTCAAGAACACAATTCTGAGACCAACGGCAAGCACCAGAGATAAGACAACAGAAAATATAATCTATCCTAGAACTAATTCAGGAACCAAAAGTATTTGTGGCTAGCTCTCTTCTCAAACAGGAAGGATAGACCTGAAACCAAAATGAATGATTGACTAAAGCAATCTATAGCTTGTCTGTAACATAAAGTAACTGCTTATGTTTACTATAATTCTCCACAAATTAAAAAGGATATGTTCATTTTTAAACAATTAAATCAAAGCAATTAAAAGTTACCTGTGATCCTCTTGTCAATACATGCAAGAACTGAATTCCAAACAGCCTTGCCATTTCACTTGTTCTGCCAATCAAGTCCACTTGTTCTAATAGCTGTATATTCCCACGAACACGACTAATATAATAATCAACAATTTTCCACCTTTAAAATAAAAACATTAATATGTAAAACCTTCAAAACTAAATCACAAGAGTATTTTGAAAAAAATACCCAAGAATTTGCTAAGAATTTTAAAAATGAAAAGTAGTACAATATTACTCTTTGAAACAAAAGTGAACAAAACTGCTATATGATGGCTCTACTGGAATATGAACACTTATGTATTTCAGATCTATTCATACTATTGGCTTTCTCTAGTCACTATGGAAAAGATGCTTCATGCACAAAGGTACAAATCTCATATTTAGCTGTGTCAATCCTAAGGCAGGCAGCTGTAGCTTTCTCTAGGGCTCATGTGAATATAGAACTTTTTTCTCTCATATACAATACTGTGATTGGGGGTGGGGCTCATACATCATGGCCCCTTTTGCTTGTACTCTACCTGGTATACTATGTGTTTGAACCTTGAGATGATGAATCTTGAGATGAAAGGGGGAAAATAACCCTTATTTGATTATTAATATTGCAGGGAAGACTGTAGCCGCAATTTCCTTAATGCCTTTTGATTTGGATATACCGATATTTACATGGTAAAAACTTAGGCGGTTAGAAATCTGATTTGTAGTTTCAGTTATTTATGGAAATAAATCCATGTTACGTTTTTAGGAGGTACTGTTAGACCTCAGAAAGAAGATAGTTTATTGAGATCAGCTGGTGGTATCTAGGTGACCTAACGTACCTCTCTGTGGAAAGTTTTTTTTTTTTTTTAAGTTGTCAGGAACATGGGGATCACCAAATGCTGCCACCTTTTTCTGTGGCAAATTTCCATAAAGCTACAGAAGATGCGCTGTGAATCTTTATAGACAATAACAAACATCTTTGTTATTACCACCTATTATCACCTATTACTTTAGAATACAAATGGTCTTGTGAAGCTTTGAGACAATGTGAAATAATTGCAAGTTAAATAGATTAAATAATTCTATTTGCTTTCAATAGCATTGACCTGATAATTCATATCATGTAATTTTCATGCATTTCAGCCGATTCCATGGGAATTGTATTTTAAATGTAAAAGTAGAGTGGTTTATCAAGCTTACTCTATTCTTAATTAGTTGTATAGCCAACATATTTTTAGATAGCACGACACCTTTCTATTCAGAGAATAGACTTATAACAGCTAAAACACTATGAAAACAAGCAGCAACAAGCTTCATACTTGCAACAAACTGAAAAGGTCCACTTAAAAAAAACCAAAAAACCTGAGACTTGATATGAATTGAATCTAATAAATTCAAGTCATTTGTTAATATAGGATACTATTACTCCACCAGTCATGCAATGTCTTTCCTAAACAAACCACAATTAAATATTGTTCAAGGTCCAGAATGACATTCCAAGCAGCAATTAATCTAGAATGCAAGTATAACCTTCTGTTCTCCTTTTCACACCTTCAACAGAAGAGAAAAAGATCAGGGGGCGACTGCAAGCAATTTGATCAATCACAAAATGTGCCTGATGACATCAGGAAAATGAATTTGGAGGTCTGATCTATAATGCCGACCTGTTGATTTACAACTTCAGATTGGAACTTACAATTATAATTTCTCCTAACATATATAATAATTGCATTCGATACCAGGCAATTAATTTTAAAATGCTCAATACAGACAGTTACCGATAGATGTCTGCCTTGTTGTCAAACCAATCAGACAGAACACGAGAAGTGAAGAGTGGGAAACGCTGATGAAGTATATGAAAGCTCACATTTTCAAATGTATAGTTGGTCAAAGCCACCTAAAAAATAGAAAATTTGGATGATTATATTTTTCTATAGTTAATATCCAGAACATGGAGTGGAATTACACAGAAATGGGTTGAAAACTGACACAACTTTTAATAGTTTCATTTTACAAAGAATTTGGTACAGAACAGGGCAAGGATTCAGATTTCAAACACTAAATACTGACCAAAATCTCAGAACATATGCCGGGAAAATGTCGAATGAAGACAAGAACAAACCCTTTATGCCAGAGAGAGACAACTTGGGCTCTCACAGTGACCTTGAATTTTGTTAGGCTTTGCATCATTAAGCTAATCAGAAATGCAGCTAAAATACTTTCCATCTCTATCAACCAATAACTAATATGCTATTGCTGCATTCCAATGAGCACTGCAAGAAAAACTAGATGGGAGAAAAATCAGCAATAAATGTGCTTCAAGACAAATACGTTCTATATTTATATCTACAGTCTCTTTGGTTATTTCTATCTTAGTTCACAAAAAGGACTTGTCCGTCTATGAAGCCAATCAGGGTAGCCATCAGCCTCGGCTGCCTTGGCCATAGTCAGATATTAAGGTCACATTACAACAATTTAAAAAATATATCTGATCCAGTATCTCTCACAAGCATAACTGCCCCTCCTCCACTCAAGAAGAAGGGACCATTTGCTTTTCCTCAAAGAATATGGGAAAACTACCTTTTATGTGAGTGATAGTTACTACCTAATCATTACAAAATTCTAAGCACAAGAAAATCAAATTAGCCTATAAAACTAATTACAGCATGATTCTAAAAGTCAAAATATTTAGGAACTGGTGGTTACCCATAGGACAGTGCTAGGGAATTCTGGGAGTTTATATTCAATGGAAGAGAATACCTATAGTTCAGGATTGAACTGTTAGGGAGTTCTTACCGCTGAGCTTGGATGCTTGCTTGCAGACATTTCATTATCCTACTAGGTAACATCATCATTGCAAGTGAGTGTGGGGTTTTCTGCCTGTTTACCATATTTTTCGGAGTATAAGACGCACTTCCCCCCCCCCACCCAAAAGTGGGTGGAAATGTCTGTGCGTCTTATACACCGAATGTTGCCGAAGCCCCGCCTACCCACCAGCCCCCACCCTTCAGCCTCTGACTCTCAGCAATTTCCTCCTTGCAGCAAACAGCAAACAGCCTGTTTCAGTTTCAGCACAGCCTGACTAGCAGAAGCAGCTGATTGTCTCTTGAATCGGCCTCCCGACGATCATCTGTTTCAGGCTGCAGGAATCGCCATTGCTGCCTCCGCGAGTCCCATTTTTGGCCTCTGCGCATCCCATTTTCCGCCCATTCCAGGCGGCGGGGATCGGAACGGGTGGAAAAATGGGGCACACGGAGGCCAAAAACAGGGCGCATGGAGGCCGGAAATGGGGCATGTGGAGGTAGCAATAGGCAATGGAGATCCCTGCAGCCTGAAACAGATGATCGTTGGGAGGCCGATCCAAGCAACAATCAGCTGCTTCTGCTAATCAGGCTGTGCTGAAGCTGAAACAGGTTGTTTGCTGCAAGGAGGCAAATTGCTGGGAGGCAGAGGCAGATTTTTTTTTCTCGTTTTCCTCCCCAAAGCTAGGTGTGTCTTGCTCTGCCCCTTTGGTGGTGAAGTGGTTTTCTCATTGGTGATTCCTTGATTAGACTAGTTTTCTATATGATTGTGGGGTTCTTTGTGCTCTCTGAGCTTGGTGGTATTCTTGCAGGCTGCATGATTGTTCCTGCTTATCCTTATAGGGGCTGCTGGAGGGGATGCGTAGCCTTTTTGTTTCGTTCCTAGGTTTCTTATTGTCTATCTCTATGCATCTATTGATGGCCAATTCATCCTTCAACAACTTCTTTGAAGGAATAATTATACTCAAATTATACTCAACACATCAGACACACGAGGTTGGAGAAGAACGACTTACAATAGAAGAGAATGACTTAGACTGAGACTACACAGACAAGTTTAATTAATACATTTCAAGCGAAATAACACTAGGTTAGCAAGCAACTGGTTTTTAAACAGAATACTGCCAAAAGATTAACCAGGATACACTACTAAATTATCCAGCAATAGGTATCTAGTACTATTTTGCTCTACCCAACCTTTGCTATTTCCTCCTTTCCTCCACAATGCAATAACTCAAACCATGTGATTTGATTCTCTCTATGGTATTCTGAAGTCAGCAAAGGTAGTCAAAGAAATTGTTATCTGTATGCTTTGGATAGAAGTTTACAACAGTTGTTTGGCAAAAGAGTGAAAGAATATAATTATCAAGATATTTCAAGATTTTGTATTTCTTTAATTATTTAGAAGCAAGGAAGCTGCCTAGATAAAGAAAACCCCATAAGCATATTTCTATCATTCTGAAAACAAGAGTACTTTATTTCAGAATAAGCTCTTTAGAAATGTTATTTTATAATAATTTGAATTTATATACACCTAATAATCCTATTGCTCTTTTCCTAGTTTAATAATTTCAACAGATTTTACCTCATGTCTCATAATTCTCCAGATATTTAACATAACTCTTCCAACAATGTTTATTTCACTCATTGTATCTGCTCCATATTCATCTAGATCTGAAGCAAATCTGTTCTCTTTCTTATCGTCTAAAATAAAAAATGAAAAAAATAAATTTAATGACAAATACTAAATGTGCAAGTATAAGAACAAAGCAGTCATGCTTAAATCTAAGTTTACTATAATGGTAATAAAGCATCCTGGCAAGTTGTATAGTATACCTCAACTTAAGAATACAAACACAATTCTCATTTTTTCCCTTGTACTACTGAGCCAGGAGAAGAAAACATAACATTTTAAGAAACAGACCTGCAGGTCTGAATTTATGTCATAACAATGTATATATACATTTGGCCTGTGTTCACAGGTAATAAAAATCTTATTGCCTATCCCTCTGTGGCAATTATACTTCATATCTGCTGCCAAACATCAGGTTGCAAATTAACTATGGAGTAACAAGGTGACCTTAATTTACTCACATTAGATTCATATGCTGCTTATTTTGATAGCTGCATTTCCTATTTCTGTCCCTTACCAGAAATAAGGGTTAGAAATATCAGTAAAATATGGGTACAGCTATCTAATGTCACCAATTTAGTAAGACAAATTTCTCTGCTAAACTGATGAATTAACAGCTTGCTATGGGGCAGAATATGAGTAATGCACTCAGCTAATGGTCATTTAAAAAAAATTGGACAGAATACTCATAACTAACACATGGTTCACAAACACACCTGGAACACGAGAGATCATCTGACATAAATCAACATCCAGAGCAGCAGCTCTCTGTAAGAGGTATCCCCAAGAATGCATTTGGACTTCATAGCCTAACAAAATATCTGGATCATACCTAAAAAGAGAAAGATATGTCTTCATATAACCAATTATTTAAATTCATTCATTAAAGCTGCAAATGTCAGTAAAGTAAATATAGCTATTTGGTGAAGAAGTTTAATTCTCTATGAGGTACTGTGTGGAAAGGTGTACACAAATTTGATCTTAAGTACTGTGTACAGATAGCCCTTGACTTATGACCACAACTGAGCTCAAAATTTCTGCTAAGTGAAACAAACAGCTGTTAAGTGAATTTTGCCCCATTTTATGACTTTTCTTGCCAGTTGATGAGAGAATCACTGCAGTTGTTAAGTTAGTAACATAGTTAAGTGAATCTGGCTCTCCCATGAATTTGCTTATTAGAATGTTGCAAAATGACACCAGGACACTGCAACCATCATAAATATGGTTCAGTTGTCTAGCGTCTGAATTTTGATTGTGTGACTATGGGGATACTGTAACGATCGTGTGAAAAACGGTCATAAGTCACTTTTTTCAGTGCCATTATAACTTTGAATTGTCACTAAATGAACTGTTGTAAATCGACAACTACCTGTATTGTCATTATTTATCAAATAATTGGATTGGGATTCAAGTGAAAATGACAAATTAATTTGGAATCTGGAGTTTTTAAATTCTAAAAAGTTCTCAGAGCTCCTGACTAAAAGCATCATGGAGCTGGAGAAAGCTGAATATTTTTTTAAACAAAATTAATAGATTGAATTTATAGTTAAAAGAAAAAAAGTACACAGCATTATTACTGAATTCATTAATTTCATAGTAGATTTCAATATATGAATGTATAACCTGGTCTAAAAAAATCCTGTTTTATTACTCTTAAGACAGCATGTTTTTTCAAAATTTATTATGACAGTTTCTAATTCAGAGAAACCAGTTTTATAGATCAGAAATATTAAATGTCTATTTTAGGTTAAGCTATAAAATATGTAAAATAGTCATTTTATAGCTACTAAACTTCATTTTAATGTGTTGGTATTCTACAAATTGGTTTCCACAGAAACTGAGTAAAGTAATCCAATATAAAAATTACTTCCATTTCAGTTGGAAAAGTGAAGCTGACAGTTATTTAAAATGATTATTTTCTAAAAAAAATGTTCAATAAACATTTGACTTGCTTTTTTTTACAATGATAGATCCCTATATCGCTTAAACTTATTTTGTACCTTTCATCTAAAAATTAAAGAGCCCAAGTAGCCTTATGCTAGTATTTGAAATATACCAATGTAGATTGCTAGCCCTGCCAAATTAGATGCATAACATTTTTGTTTCTAATTAATATTCTAATTAATAAAAAGACAGTCTGAAAGCTTTAATTCTCATAATGTATTCAGATGAATGTTGGCAGGATTCCTAATGGTCTTAGTTCAAATAAAATGAAAATTTCTATAAATTCTGAGCATGCCTAGAACCTGTAATGTTCCTTTCAGATAGAAAATGACTATTCTACTCTAATGCTAATTACCAATTAAAAATAATCAAGAATCCATTTAACAGAAACATTGGCTGAAAAAATATATACATATATCCAAAACTATTTTGCTTACCCTTGTGCAGAAAATGATTAATATTTATATTCAGAATAATAATTTCATTCTTATCAAGTCATTAATTCTATGTCTGAATTGTAACATATCAAAGCTTCTGCTGGGGGATTCACACACGAATGCTTCTTCTTATAAAATATTTTCTGTATATGGTAAACTAGACCTAAAAAGATTGACTAGCTCAGTGGGACTACACTATATGCACTATGTAACATAATCAGAGTGTCAAGGATTTTTTTAGTGCAACAAATTTTTGAAGGCTTTTTTCTACACAACAATTAGGATAAATTAATTCAGAGGGGAATTTTTGTAAAAATAAATAAATCCCCGAATGCTTGAAATTATAGTAGTCTTTATAAAGTATTTTTCTGTGTGTCTTTAGCTAAATCTCTTTTGTGTGGGGATCTCTTTGGTAGGCAGAAATGGAGACCTTAGTGTAACTGATATAATACAGTCTCTGATTGAGAAACCTATCTAGCTGACATATTGAAATAATAGTATTTTGAATAAATAGCAATAATTGGGTGCGTATGCTCTGTAGTCTGTTAAACATTTCATTACTTTAATTCTAGTTTTGTAACCATGGATACAAAATGAGTGTGTGTGTGTGTAACAATACAAAACAATATGAACTCTTTATTATCAGCTTTTCTTCAATGGAGTCATAAAAATCAATGATAATGTCTTCCATAGTTAAAGATATGGCATCTATTACTGCCCTAATGTTTATGATGGATATTATTAATTGGACAGATAGTATTCCTGTGCGCATTTCCAAATTCAAATTCAGTATTTTCAATTAAATAAAATGTATAGCATGCACTTTCTTCCAGGAGTTCAAGGCAGTCTACATAAATTACCTCTTACAATTTTTCCCACTGATCTCAAATCATCCCATAAGCTTTCATGAGAGTGGAGTTGAACCTGGGATTCCTTGGTGCCAATGAACCCTTTGACCATTATACTAGACTGGTTCTCCAATTATGTTGTAGCAAATCATGTAAGATTCCTAACTGACATGTTGGTGAACTTAGTCTATACCAGTAGATAGGACTGAGATATATAAGTAAATAGACAGTTAAGTAAAATAGTTTTACTTATTTTGTTTGCAAACTTTACCAAAACTTCACTAAGTAAGACACAGATCAGAAGAAGTTTATATGAAATCTAAATTATGTCATGCAGTTTTGTCCAACTTTAATACCTGAAAATCTTATCAGTATTAATGTGATGAAGGATTCATTGAATAATTTCAACATCGTGATAAGACAAGCAAAGTACTTATTAAATTTTAATGGAATTTAAAATTAAGATATGTAACTTGTTTGGTTACAGAAATGCTACATGTTATTGCTAGTGTTATTTCACATTAAAAGGGTCACTACTGAAGTAATAGGAGTAGTTACAGCTTTTAGGGTTTTTTTTATTCCATTTTCTACTTGTTGGTACAGAATTCACAGAAACTTAGTTTAAAAACTAAAAACCTTCATGGAGAAAGCCACTGCAGTTTAACTAAATAACTTCTTTGAGTGAGAATATATTAATATATTTCACCATCTATAACCAGGAAAGTTTCTTTGATATGCGTGTGTGTGTGTGTGTGTGTGTGTAGACGTTTTCCCTACTGGTCATTTCAGAAAACATTTGGTTATTTCTGTACATTTGTTTTGTATTCCTCAGTTACTACAGATAATCAAACAATAAAAATTGTAGTCAAGTATACTGAATACATATTAAGAGATCAGCATTTATTTAGCTGCTCTGCTAAATTTTATTTTTCTACTACCTGCAATTTATAACCACCAAAGATTATTACACTGTATATTAGAATTATACAGTTGTAGTGAAACTTTGATCATTTCTTCTTCTGCTGTTCTAGTAAAGCTATGAAATTTTCATTTCCATTAATCACAATTTAATGTGTCACCCAAATAAAAAAATCATATTTTTATCAATAATTGGAGGGAATAAGAAAGGTTTCTAAAGTATAGGTTAAAATAGCTTGTTTCTACTAACCAATATTAAAATTAAACATAGTTGTAGGTTGAGCAACATAAGCCACACTTAATAGGTCAGTCATTAAGTTGTTTCAAAGGAGAGACAACATACCTATTCAAAAATTACCTAACCTTCAAATAGTAAGGCAAACTACAGATAGTTTAAACCATTCCCAAACCTTTATTTTATCTGCAAAACAATAATGATCTTTATATGAAACTGAATAAAACAAGTGAAAATTAACACATTGTAATTCATATCTTTGTCTCATTCAAAAGAGTTCTCTAACTTCTATTAAATCCAACAAAACTGAATTTGCAGCAATGATAATTCATAATATTAGCAACAAAAGATAATGTGAACACTCTCTGGTCCAATACAATGTTTAATGAAATTAATGTCATAGCCAAAAATAATGGGTTAGGGTTAGGGAAAAAAAATTCAAATATACTCAAATCCAGGAGGTCATTTATTTGAAATATAATTTCATACATTTCAACGTAGAATTATTATTTTGTAAATGAAACCACTGACTGAAAGTCTTCTATTAATTCGACTTTAGAGGGGGTGTAACTTTTATCCCCCAAACAGTAAAAATATTGTATCAAAACTATCTGAAAGTACACATCATAGTCCAGTCATTGGCCAGTCCTAGAAGCTGACATTCAGCATTTCAAGAAGTGTTTACCAGGTAACAACCCAGATGCTTGGTTTGCCTTTTTCATGATAGAGAAATCAGTGTGCTTTCTTCATTCAGTGAAGCCTTCAGCGGTCAAGTCTTCATTTGTTGATCTTCAGAGATAAAGAAAAATTGTAATGTTCTATTGTTTGGAATGATTTTTTTTATGCAGACAAGTGATGTTTTTCCTATACTTCCAAAATGGTGGAAGGTTTTAAAAAATTAAAAGAACAGAATTGGTTTGCTATTTCCAAGTTGTTTTGTAAGTCAGACGGAGCAGCGGATTCCCAAAAAAGAGAAAGATAAAATTAATTTCCTTACCTGTAATTTTGTCTTCTCTGAACAGGAATCCGCTGCTTCGTCAGGACCCACCCTTTGCTGGTTGCTTTCAGCAACTCTAGTATTCTGGTTTCCTGGATTTGGTCAATGCCATTCTCATCAGAAGTTTTCTAGTTGGAGAGAGAGAGAATTGCAAATGTACTCTGCCTAGTACACATTTTTCTTGAGAATGTATTCCAGCCAGAAGTTTCAAAGTTTAGCTTTCTGGATAACAATAAGACTTCAAAGCTTTGGCAGTTGATTTGAAGAAAGACACATCTGAACTTCTATAAGTGCATGATCAGAGGATGCTATAAGAGCATGTAAGGAACTTGAAAATGATACACCAAACCGAATTTGGAAAAGGAGAAGTTTCCCTTTGGAGAAGACATACGTAAAAAAAAAATCATGCCTATTTATTTTTGCCTGTATCACAAGGAGCAATGCGTTTTGCTATGAAGTTGTCATAAAAATCATCTCTTTCCTGCCTATCGGTAGATGTTTTTTAAAGCTGTATTGTAAGACAGTAAGAAGTTTTCTAGATTTCACATGCATTTAGGGATATTACAATTTCAGTACTACTAATGTGAATTATGGTTTAGAGATCTGAATAAATATACCTTAAAAGATAAACATATTGTTATGAAGACCCAAAGCAAACTTTTATAAAACTGTTAAAATATGGGGACAAAAAGAGAAGGGAGACCAAAAGTTGAACAAACTTAATCAGGAATTTATAAACTGAAAACAAAAACAGAATACTACCTTTTAACAATATTCACTACCACCTGGAAAAGTGCTCTCTCATCAGTAGCATATGTGACTTCCAACCCTGAGATACCAGATCTTGCAAGCAAAGGGGCATGTTCTCTATTACCTGAAAAGCAAATTGAAATGCATTTATTTCTTAAGAAAAACCTGATCATTTCAGTTTTGACAGTGAGCAGTACAAATAGTACTCCAAGCACTCCCCCTTCCTCCGCCTGCTGCAGACAAAGCAAGAACAAGTTCATGTCAATTTTTTATTTGATTCTATCATATTGAAAAACATACACAGGTTTTTGAATTCTTTTAGAATGCTATACCACTGGTTTTTCTAAGGTTCAAATGCTATAACTTTTCCCAAACATGTATCATAATAAATCATCATCTGCACCATTTTATTAATCTATACTAGAAAAAATGACTGTTACATTATTTACTATAATGATACTAACATTTTTCTTTAGATCTGAATTCCTGCTACCAATCTTTTGTTATTCTACATCATGAATATGCCTGATTCAGAGGAAGAAAACCATGCTACATTAATCTCTGTCAATATGCACCATTTAAATATTGCTGGTCTTACACATGACAAAGAGGTAGAATATTAATCAATATAGATCTCATTAACAAAACTGCCTGGTATCCAAGCACTGAGCTCTCTATGCAAAGAGCACCTTGCTTTGTCTTATACAAAAGATCATGGACTCTCTTTTATTGTTCTCATTCTTCATATAGTCAGGAAACAAGATGATGGAAGGATTCTGGATAGAAGTGGCTACTCAAGATTTCAATGTAAGATAGGGTAGACTCTCCCTGAGGACAGTGCAGGACTATGATAATCAACTGAGATTAGGGATGATCAGTGAGCATTATGAAACCTGGCTTTTCAGGCAACTACTATGTAACCTAAGGCCTGCTCGTAGGACAAATGGAAAAATATTCAATATTGTTAGAAACTAACTGATGATCACATCAAAACAATTAAAAACACATTTATTACTTCTAGTTCCAAGTAAATTATTTTTAAACAGCCACACAACACATAAATGGCCAAGATCAGTTGAGGTTGAAACACATTCATAGATGTTTCTATTTCAATTTGATCATGATGTTTGTTATAAAGGTCTAACATTAGTCAATGTGTTTTTAGAATTTAAAAAGTTTATGGTAGAATAATCACAAATGAGATTTTACTTTGTTAGCCAATAGTATCTTAAATAAATCAAAAATTCAGTAGTACTAACTCTGCAACATTAAATGAAACCTCTGTTTTTTAAAGAAAATGTGCTAGATCTATTATGGTTGAATTCAGTCTATATGTTTTCTTTCCCGTTTCTGAAGGCAGCCTCTAGAAAGACATAATTTAGTAAAAACAATCTATGCTTTAAAATTAAATACTTTAAAGAAAAATGCTAACGAAGGATGCTAAAGGTAAGAATAGGTATTACTTAATAACCGGAAAAAAAGTTGATGAAAGATATGTCGTTATCGTGTTACATTATGTTATTTAGAACTTTTAATAACAGCATAGTTACTGAATATAAATCTAAGAGTTTATTACTTTATTCTTTTAATTACGTTTAATTTTTTTTCACTAGCCTAAACCAGTGGTACTCAACCTTTAACAGCTGGAGAGCCACTTCACCATTAACTGTTGCAGAGCATAACATCAAACATGAATATTGCAATCTTTTCTTCATGGTGCTACCTAATTTTTGGTGGTGTTTGTCGCCACATACAATATTTACTGAAACATGTCATGGCATATCCTTTTTCCCCCTTGCTGTCATCCTTGTTTCTTATTAGTTGCTGGGGAAAAAAGGGAGGCTTCCCATTCTCTCCCATGGCTGCTGGGCTGGAGTGATTTCTATTCTTACCTGGCAGGGGAATCCCAGCAGCTCCTTCGTTTTCCTCCTATGGGAGGAGGTACTTCAGTGACTCCCACACTGCCGGTCCTTTGGTCAGTGCTCCCCGCGCTGCCTGATAGAGTGGAGCGCCGATCAGATGCCTACACTGCGAGAGCCGCCTGTAGGGCCTCAAGAGCATCCAGCTCTAGAGCCACAGGTTGAGTATCACTGGTCTAAACAAAGCCAAAAAGGTACAATACAATAAGGGCCCTCTTTAGACCCTACAAAGATCAGAGAAAACCACACAACAACCCTTATGCAACATTTAACATATTCCATGTTCTATCTTTACTCAAACCAATTAAGACAGATTACCAAAACTGAATTCCTTGAACAGTCCCAGGAAATTAAAAAGGACTAGTTCAGCACAAGAGTTTTGAGGCCTGCCATCTAGGATATGCTTTCCTCTTTATATATCTTCAGGACTTCTGCAGGAGCATGCTACAAGATGTTAAACACTGTTTAATATACACTTAGGTAAGTGTTAAGCATTACAGCCCTTGCAAATGTTCATAAAAAGATATAAGGTGGAAACCATCTACTATAAGTCCATGATTCTACAATGAGATGACATGAATTTAAACACTAGCAAACATCATTCAAAACCACATTTTTATTAATTATGTTTATTAATACCTAAATTCAAAATATTGGCATTGATTTTAAAGAAAACAAAATAAAATAAGGACCTTGGCTGGAGATAGTTCTTGCTCTGTCTTTATCAATCACTATAGCACCAGTGATTTCCATTTTCTCAGTATCTGGCAATGGTGTGTCAGATGAGATGCAGTAGAATAAAGCACAGATAGGATCAAATTCAGGATCCGCCTCCAAATCTCTTCTTGTTCGAGCATGCAATTCTATACTTAGCAGTGTAAGATACTGTACCTACACAGAAAGGTTTACATTATTATCTGTTGATAAAATAATTTTAAATAAAACACTATAAGCAAAACCTTTATCATCAAGCATGAGATTATTCTTTAGCTGATTATTGTGAACTTTTTCAGGAATCAATAAAATCATGTAATTTAGTGGTAATGGATAAATTAGTGAGTGCCTAGGAATATTTGCCAATCTTGATTTAAGTACTTTCATTTTGAAAACTTCAAAAATGATCTGAGAAACATATATTGGGTATGTAAAGCATTTTCAATTAAAAAATGAGTTACCTCATGTAAAGCCTTTGCTTCTTGAAGGTTTTGTACACTTATTTTAAAACCGTAAGAATTGTTCAAAGATGGTCCTTCAATCTGAGAAGTTTCTTTCTTTTGAGTATTTCTAGTAGTGAACTGGTTCTGTTAAATAAAACAAACTTCTAATAATTAAGACTAATTTTTTGATAATTTAAATAATTTAAGTCTCACAATCTTATTCACGTTCATTCAATTGGTGTGTATAAATAAATACTAGATCATATTCCAGGTAGAAAATCACTGCCATATTGTTATAATGATTTTTTTTACAATTCCAATGGGAGTCTTTTTATGTTAACACAAGACTTACACCTGGAAAGTGTCTCTGAAATAACCACATGGATATGGAAAGCTTGTACACTCCCCTCTTCAATATGCTACACTCAATTATAGCTGATTACGAAAGACTGGGAATAGCTGCACAGCTAATACTGACTACATCAGTAATACTGTGGTTTTAGCATTTACAGCCATGTTACAGCCACATAAATTGCAACCTATACCATATAAACTGTTTCCTAGGTTGCTGCTAATTCTTATTAACATATCCTTAAATCAAAATGATCAAACTCAATATGTCAAATGTGTTCTTCAAACATGGAAAGTTTAAATTCCCCCAAAAAGCATTACATGTTCTTCACCATCTGTGTAATCTTTAAATGCATTTTCAATAGGAAATGCATACTTTTATGTGTAACAGCTAACAATAAGTTTCAATATTAAGTCAGCAGAAATGAATCTAAAAGTGATTTCTGATATAGTGTATCACAGAAAGTCATTTTACAAATAATTCCTAAGCAATTTTCAGTATTCAGTTATTTATTTTACTCTACTAGGCTCATTTCAGGCTGCCCTATCATATAAACTTCCACAAAGAAGTTAATCTAGAACGAAATTAAGTAGGATGATCTTAAAACAAAACTTAAAAGACAAAAATCAAAAATCAAGTTAGTATAAAGTTTCATTCTTTCTTCTTACCTTAATTTGTGTTGTTAAAAGTACTTTACGAAGTGCATCAACATTTTTTCCTCGTCTAGAACTAAATTTTTGAACATCTCGTCCTATGGCTGAAAAAAAATATTAATTTGTATTATAAAAATTTCTATACATTTCAGTTCTTATTTTAAGCAGCTTAAAATATAATGAGCATGCATACCAACAAAACAAGTAAACTGTAAGACCAAATTACATAAATACAACTCTGAATTAACTTCAATTCATGGCAGAACTGTATAGTTTCTTGTCAGGAATATTGCAATGACAATCAAAGGTCCCTTCCAACTCTGTTATTCTGTATTTATACAATGGATTAAATTACGTACAAAAACTCTGAAGGTTTATTTTAATTAAAAAGTTGCAGAGCACATGCTTTACATTCAGAGAGCTACTGGTTCAATCACTAGCAACTTCAAATGGTGAGTAAAAATCAAGAATATTTTCCAGATAGAATACATGTACATGAAACAAGCAAATGTTAATCCCAATAATAAATCACGGAATGACATTTGATCACACTTTATTTTGATCCTACGTAAATTAGGTTAAAATGTTGGAAATTCATTAATGGTTTATTTACCTGGTTATATTTAAGGTCCCAATGTCTTTATATATTCAAATAGTACGGCTATTTTAAATGAGTAAATATTAAATGACTATCTTTTATGTTTAAAGCCATATTTAATATTACATTGTCTTTTTGAAGGATGGGTAGTCATTCTAGTCTTGAAGGATATGGTGGTATGCCCTCTTTTCAAGAGACCATCATTGAACTTCTCCATTCTGGACAATTAACATCTAGTTTGCAATCCACTCTTCTCTTTCTGAGGAAGACTGTGGAAGGTATTTAGGTAGCATACAAATCTTGGAGAAATGATTTATCTTTGTTTCAGGACAGTTGTGCCTGCCAGTGATTTTTGTGGAGCTGGGATGGGAATGGTGCATCCATCCTTGTGCTCTTTGATTTCTCAGCAGCTTTTGACTGACCACTGTATCCTTCTTAACTAACTGCAGGACTGAGAGTGGAGACACCTTGCTACAGAGGCTCACCTACTTCCTCAGTGATTGTTTCCAGTTGGCACTGATGGGAGGTGGGAGATCATGTTCACAACCTCTCACTTGTAGAGCACTGTAAAGGTATGTGGGAATAACCTTGAGAGATAGGAGGAACAGCTGCAGGTTGTGGTGTTGCTATTGGTTGAGGTAAATTTTGTCCCAGTTGTTGTTAGTTGTATCGTGGCGTTCCGCAAACTGCTTACTTGTATATCTACTTGCTGTTGGTTTTGCAGCAATCCTGCAATTCAAGGGAACAGAAGTGGCCCCTGGGGATTGGAGGCCATTTCTAAAACTCCAAATGAAATCTGCTTCTCTTAGGAAGAGGAAACTAGCAAGAGTGATGTCAGCTCTTTGAGGTAGTCCAAACAAGAAGCACCAACCATATATACTAACACTATTTTTATTGTAAGGTTACAGTAAAAGAACCTTGCAAGTCCAAAAGCATTTTTCTTCTTCTATACTTTTACTTTCCAGAAAACTGGGAAAGTCCCTTCTAAGACACTTCAATACTCTTCTGTGGGCTGAGATACCTCTCAGTTATTCCCACCTCCTATTATAGATACCTCAGGTTCAAATACCTCAGTTCTGAATGGAGAGAAACAGACTTTGGCTCAAGCCTGACAAGACTGAGTGGCTGTAGTATTGGGTTTCCCTGTGTTGGGTAGGTTTTCACTGTTGGTCTTGGATGGATTTGAGATTAGTAAGCAACTCTTTGGTCTTTCTGGACTTGATGAGCAGGTGGCAGCTGATACACAAATTCATCTTGTGTGCCAGTTGTCTCTTTTTCTCAACTAGGAGGTCCTATAGATAGTTACTCATGCCCTGGTCATCTAATGACTGGAGTTTGAAATGTGCTCCACATGGGGCTGCCCTTGAAGACAATCTGAAAAGTACAGCTATTTCAAAATGCAACGGCCTGAGCAATCATAGGTATCTCGTTATACCCATGTGTTACTACACAAACCGCAGTGGCTGTCAGTTGGCTTCAGGGTCATTACCTATACAGTCCTTTATGGCATAGGAACTCATTTTCTTAGGGACCACCTGTCTGTAATAGTTTCTGCCTATTTGGTACATTCAGGCAGAACAGGTATTCCCCAGATCCCCTCAATTAAGAATTGACATTTTGGGAGATTGAAGAAGCGTGCCTTCTCTGTCTCTGCCCTCTGGAGAGCATTCCCAAGAGAAATATGGTGTTAACTTCCCTGGGACTCCAGGCTCTAAAGACCAAGTCTGGAGCTAGTGCTTCTATGGAACTCATCCGATTTTTATTGGTTTGGTTGTTTTTAGTCTGGGCTGCCACTTTTTGTTTCATGCTTTTAACTTTTTAAATCTGGATACTGTAAGAGACTCAGGAGTTATGGGGTGGGCAATCATAATAAACTTAATACAATAAGTAATATAGTAACTAACTGAATTTAGTTTTAACTGCTGCATTTCTTTGGTCATAAGCTTACCTGATAATGGAGTACATCCAAGTGCTTCTGGTATTCCTTGAGATATATGCTCCCTGATAGGTGTACTATGATAGTAAATATCAGAATTGCCATCTGGTTCTTTGCTCAATGGGGAGACACAGAATGGCATTTTGCTTTCCTTTTTGACAGATTTCTGTTCTTTCTCAGCTACAGATTTACTTTCTTCTAGAGAAAACAATACGCCCTCTGAGTCTTCTAAATTAGATTGCTTAGAATTGGATACAACTTGTTGCCAGGGAGAAAGTCCTGGTGAATCAGGAGAACTATAATTGGTACAATCTTCCTCTTTTTTATCCTTATATATTGCTGCAGTGACAATTGGCGTTGTCTTTACTTTAACGGTAGACTTACTCATTTCAGAGATGTTTACACCAAACTTTTCCATAGTTTGAGGCGATGTGGGATGTGAAGATGAAATGCACAGATCTTTTGATTGTACAGCAGGTTTGCTTGGTAGACCAGAACCCACAGCAACCTTGACTATCTGATGACATAGATTCTTAGGCAAAGACATATTGTTCAAACTCTCATCAATCTTTACTATTTCAATTGATTTGATGATAGCTCTTTTTTTTAAATATTCATAATCTTCTTTGGCTTGAAGCCATGACTGAATTTGCTGGTAGCTTGGTGCACATTTGCAAGGCATGATCACTATCTTTTTGTCATTACTTTTACGGGTGTTCCTTTGTTTTTTATCGGTAGAGAATTGGCTATTTCGAAGGGGAGAACCTGGCCTAGGACTCTGTGCCATTGCCAAAAATGCAGTCTTCCAGAGTTGTAGTCCCTCCAAAGAGAAATCTCCTTCAAATTCAAGTAGATCATTTGGAAGTCTAGATTCTACTGTAAGTACTCTTCCTCCAATCTCTCTGTAAAAATAATTACTTTAATTATTTTTCTCATAAACAGAATTTATTTTACTAGTAGTCTTATTTGTCCTTACTGTTTTCATCCATTTAATATCATACAACTATACATTTATTGTATAATGGAAACTTTCCTATCTTCTATTGAAGCCCTCAAATTTATTCTAGAAGGTCTTCAACCTCCAACTCAGATTTGGAAAGAACAGAGGGATGAAGAAGAACAGAGAATCTGATTTACCAGGAAAAAGTATTACCTTCAATACAAAACTACTGTATACAATAAAATATACAAATATACAATAAATAATAAAATATGGTTAAATTACTTAAGCAAAAGAATAAACTTAAGTCAATATTATTTAGGTTCTCAGATAATAAATCCAAGGTAGTAAATTAAAGTTAATAATTGACTAGGAATAAATTTGTTGATACCCAAGAATATTGTTCTAAAATGGTAATTTATCTAGTTTCATTTAAATATTTCTGAGTAATACCCAATCATTCTTACATGTCATGTTCACAATGATTATTTAACAACACAAATAAACATTTATAGCTTACATTTATAGCTGAAATTTAATTGTGATTCTATAGCTCTAACCTTCACACTGTAGGCCTGATGGGTCCAGAAAGGAAGGCTATATTAAATTGTATCCAACTTTTTAATTCTTATGTAAAAATTTAAACATTTCTATTGATCTAAAAAAGAGAAATATGATTACAGAAAGTCCTATTGACTATCTATATAACTACATTACCTTGGCTTTTCAGGTACATCAGAGGGGTTGCTGCAAAAAGGTTCTTGATAAATTGTTTCTGACAGATCATGATCTAATAAAGTTGACATGATTTCTTCACGACTGGGAGGTGACATTAGAGGTTTAAGGATGTGAGCAGCACGAGCTGTAGAACTCCCATTTTTTGACTGTGATGGAGAGCTTGTAGATCTAGGTGAACTGTCAGGAGTTGGTGTTAATCCCTCATTATTTCTTGAAATATATAATTCTAAATCTTCAGAAGCAGCATCCATAAGTTCACCATCGGGGGAAGATAAGATAGAAGAAAAAGAAATACTAACTGAATCAAGCAATTGCCCAGGTTCAGAAATGACTTCCTTTCTAAAGGGATTTTGACTCCAATCACCATTTGGAGATGAAAGATTAAGAAAAATTGCTTTCTTCATAATATTTCTATCTAACTGAAGTTGTTCTTTATGACACATTTCAGTCTGCTGACCATCTGCTGATGAACCAGGTTGAGACATAGGTGGAAGAATGGTTTTCCACTGATTGTGGAGATGATTTTCACTGTTTTCCAGACATCTTTTATCAAAAAGCTGAGGACTATGTTGGCCAGATCTTAACCAAGCTTGAGGATCTGAATTATGTATATTTTCTTCCTTAGATATTTTATTATGATTTAAAAATTCAGTTTCTGCTGTTTGACCTGAATAATGGTCCTGAGCTACATCACTCAGAAATTTCTGTGGTAAATTTTGATCTGCTGGGACAAATTGACTTGCAGAATACAAACTACAAAATCCAGTCTGCCCTATGGCATTAATATCAAAATTGTAATTATGATCAGGTGACAGACTATCTTCAAGTGAGTAACAGCTTTCAAAACCAGCATCTGAATAAAGAATGGAACTATCAGCAGGTGTAAGATGGCCAGTTTTATTACTTAGTTGTTTGGCTGAGTCTTTTAAAAGCTTGACCACCTTTTCTTTAGATTTTTTATCCCTGGGAATACGAGGCTTTCTTGAGGATGCAACAGAACAAGGTTTTCTAGCTGGTTTATTTGAATCAAGAGGGAAGGAAGCATCTATGTTTGACTGAGATTTAGCTGATGCTTGCTCATGAGTGTTGTTCATCTGCATTTTCTGTTGTCTCTTTTGAAGTAATTCTTTCAGAACTGCTAAGCCAGAATGCCCTTCAATGAATGCTGAAGGAGTTACCAGACCCTTACTCTTACATTGAGAATCTGTTTGGGCTTGAGATATTGTTTCTGACACTACTTTTTGTTTTGTATTTTTTTCAGGGCTAAAATGTGACACATCCAAAATAAATCCCTTCTGTTTCTGTTCCCATTCTAATTTGTTCACTGGACTTCTTAAAGAAGCTACAAAGCATTTTTTTGGTAACTGAAAAGATCCATGGCTTTCCTCAGAAGTTTTTAAAAAAGAAGAAATGTGATCAGCATGCTTTGTTGCTTCTGACAAATGAACTATTTGCTGTTGATTATCTTTACAACGCAGGAAATTGCCAGGATGAATCTGATCAGTATTGATCACATCAGAAGAAATACAGTTTTCATTTACACAGGATAAAAGTTTGTTTTGTGAATTTGTAACTTCTTCTGTCTTTTTAAGTGCATCCTTAGAACTATATGCCTTCAGTGCTACCTGAGATATACAGTTACACTGGTCATATACATTATTTTGAATTGAGGATTCTTCCATCCTAAATATACCACTCTGACTATTAGATCTTTGGAAATTTATTTTGGCTTTTTCCCTTCCAGATATCAGAGAAGCTATGCCTGGATGAAGATCCTCTGTCAAACTGGAACCTTGGTGCCCAATAGGCTTTTCATTTTCCAACAATGATTGAAAATAAATCAATGGATTTACTTGAGCATTAGCTGTTAATGAAAGCTGTGCTGAAGATGGATGTCCTGTAGAACAGCTAGTTGATGCAATCTCTTTTGTAAATGGTTGTGAATTTCCCAGGTTGTGAACATTCTCAGGTAAATCCCAGGGGTGTGGTGTAAGTTTAAGTTCTGCTACAGGAGGAATACTATTTTGACCATCTGCAATTGTCACTAATGTTGAAACTTTTTTAAACTTTTGTTTCTGTTTTGATCTTGGCTTTTTCTTCAAATTATTTCTAGGTTTATTAGACGGATTGCTTTTTTTGTTGCTTCTTATAGTAGCATTAACAAATTGCTTTCTACATTTTTTAACCTGAGTTTTTGACTGAATGTGTTTTCCCACATTTGAATTAACAGTTTTACTGCTGAACGTATTAGTATTTTTAAACACTAATGTTTCTTTTTCTAGATTACATGCAATTTCTTCGGCATTTGGATCAGTGGGAGACCAGCAACGGGGTGGGGATACATTAACTGGACTTGCACTTCTTTCTGACAGAAAACCTAATTTAGACATAACATCACTATAATTCAAGTCACAGTCTTGAGTTTCAGCACTGTATGATGGCAGAGGAGGGGAAAGAAAGGCATGAGTCCTTTTTCTGAAATACAGGGTTCTTCTAATAGTTTTACTTTTTATATTTTGTGGTTTCCCACCCAGCCTTTTCTTGGCAGACTTACATTTTGCTTTTCTTTTGTTACTTTTCTTTGGTATTAATGGATAAATAGGATATTTGGTTGCAGGTGAATCAGGAACTTTTGGCCAGAAGTCCTTCAAAGGTGCAAGCTTTTTATATAGATTCATTCTCTCTTCAGTAAGAAACACTTGTTCCTCACTAGAATCTATTTTTCCCAGCTTAACAAGCATATTTTTCCGCCCTCTGAACCTATTAATAATAATATATTTTATAATAACAGGTGGCAATTTTCTAGAAAGTCGCCTTCGTTTTCTACATTTTTTAGAACCATCCACATTTTCATCATTTTCTACAGAATGAGGTAGCGTGATTTTTGAATTATGTATGCCCAAGCTAGATTCACTGTCTTCAGTTTCATAATTTATTTTACGTTTAGCTCTGAGTGTATATTTATTACCACACAGCCCAAACGTTTGCTCAGATTCTTGAGCAAAATCTTCAAAATGACAATCGGTATAGTTCCTGCTGTCTGTGGACATTTTGTTTTCAAAAACCATACAATGAACTTGAGTATCATTTGGTAACAAAATGTCTCCATCAGGAATATTGCTACTTGCATTATCTTGTACATAGCAACTTTCTTTTGTGGATAAAGCACCTGTGGCACTTGCAGACTGCTGATTGCTAAGAACCATTTTCTTTTTATTTCGTTTTAGCTTAGACTGTTTTTTGCCGTGTTGCAGTTTGTATGTCACAGGTCCCAACTTCTGCGGCTGATTGAGACAATTAGAAAGAACTACACTAGGAAAGAACATATAGTGTGCTGCCTGTTGATTTACATTTGTTTTTTCAGTCTTGTGTTCCTCAAATTCTTCATATCTAAGTTTAAAGTTATTAAGGCTATCTCTGTCAGTGCTTTTTTCAGAAGAAAGAATAAGAGTCTGATTACTCTCTGAGCAAGACATAGTTTCACAGTTTTCTGGTGCTGGGAAAAGGCTACTTAAATCGGTAGTGTTTGCTTTTATATTTATTTCAGAAGTTGTTTTATTTTTGGAATAAACTGAATCTACAAAATTAGACTTCTTTGTTGGAATATTTTCACTAATTTGGTGGTTCATATGCTGAGATACATCCTTTGCAACCTTTCTAATTCCAGTATACTTTCTGCTAGGAAGGTGTCTTACAGAGATGTCTTCACACAAAACAGGGCCTTTTTCACTTTTGTTATTTTCCTGACGTGGCTTTTCGGAATGGAGGATATTGTTGAAGGATGCTGGGTATTTCATGTTGTAAATACTTTCATTTGAAAGAGAATGGATTGATAAGTCAGGTCTTATATCTATCATGCTCGGTTGAGTAAGACCTTCTAATTCATCAGTACTCAAAACATGAGAAGAAAGGGCACTTGTGTGTTTACACTGAAAAGTTATTTTGGCAGATGATGGGGGTTCCAGAGTAGCAGCATCTTTATGAAAAATTGTAGTCTTTACAGTTTTGCTTGTTGCAATTGCAGAGGTGTGGGTCCGAGAAACTTCATTGTTCAAAGGATTGTCTAGAACAGAACAGATGATTTTTTTTTACTATTTTTTCCCCGAGGTTATATTGTTTAAACTATCAGCAAGTATAAAGATGTTGTTTGGCCAAATAATGATTATTGATGATAAAACAATATAGTTAAAGAAATTCTAAAAGCATCAAGCAGTACAAGACCATAATATGGTATAAGGGATACTTTAGATAACATTCATAGAATTTCACAATATTTATAGTAAGATTATGGAAAGCCCCTAAGTTTTGACAACTACGTTTAATTCTGGCTACTTAATTTTTGATTGGTGAACCACTTGAAAGTATTGGCTCAATGTTATTATTGGGATAGTTGAAAACAAACTCAACAGAGTCACCTAAATTTAACTTTGTGATATATGTGGGGCAACATTCCTATCAAATGCTTCTACAAAGCACCTAACCCATATATGTTACACAGAGATTGTAACGGAGAATTATTGTTTCTATGAAAAATGCAACTGCAAAACCCTTTTAAGTATACTTACCACCGTTTTCATCTGCAGTTCCATCTAACTGAGGTATAGAAAGGCTTGCTAGAAGTACATTATCATTCCAGTCCATATCATCTTCAGAAGAACTATCATCTTCAACTGAACTTTGATTTCTACTTCTGCCCATTGACCTACAAGAAATACAACCTATCTTACACATTTAAAAACTTCTGACTATAATCTGGTAGTTCAATAATTAAGACACACTGAATCTTGCACAGAAGAGACAAATAAATCTGTACAATTCACTTTCCAGGTTGATGACAGTCTGATGAGTATTATTGTTGTGATCAGATCACTTCCTACTCAGATCTAAGACTGTATTCCCTTACTGGGCAAAGTTATTGAGGTGAAATAGCTGTTCAGACTGGATGAAACTAAATTTCTAGATAAATTTCAACTAGGGTTTAAGTCTTGTTTAAATAACAACTCTCTTCCCCATCCTATTAGATCGCTTTTGCTGAGACATAGGTAGGCAAAGCTGATTCTCTATGATTTTTAATACAATTTATCATGGCATACTATAGAGATGCTTTAAATTTAATTGTACCTGTTTTAGTGAGTTGCAAATAGATGCTACATGTGTCTTCTAACGCTTCTCTTTCAAATGAAGCACTGCATAGGCTTATTTCTTCCCTCCACCAATAGACCTAATCTCTCCTCTCCTTTATCAAAATCCTTTCCAATTTTACTATGGTTTTCAAAAATATGACAATTAGGGCTAAATAATATTTAGAGAAAACCATGCTTTAATTAGGGCTTCTAGATTACATTGCTTAAAGTTGTAACTACTGCATATTAGACTGAGTTTACATTTATTCCTATACCTTGTCTTACAGACATTTTCTTGATATTATATTAGATAATAGATAATAGATTATATAGATTTTCTTTAGTAGTATGAAAGGTTCAATACAGATTCATCAGTACTTTCATCAGATACCCAACTGTACCAAAAAAGAAGATACCTTCTCTTTGCATCAACATCATTTGAGCTGCTGTCCCATTGTTGAGACATTAGCAAACTGAGCTCCAATTCTTCTTTTTCAATCTGTGGCTCATTTTCTTCATCATCACTATTCTGAAGATTTCTATGGTGTCCAGAAGAATAATGCTGTGATGATACATTTTGTTGTACAATCTCATATCCATCATCTTCCAATCCAGCTAAAAGATGTATCATGGCTTGATCAGCACTGTTATTCACTATAAGAAAAATATTTTTGTATTTGTTTTTTTTTAAAACAATCTGTTAAAAACAATCTCTGCATTGGTTTTTGATTTAATAAAACCTAAAAATCTCACAATTTCAATGCCATAGATGAACAAAAATACACAAGATTTTTCATTTTTATTATCATTTCTCTCATGTATCCTAACATGTGTTTACTGAATGGTGGGATACGAGCAATATTATGTTGACTTGCATATTCCATGTTAAGCACAAATCAATGGTTTATTTATTTATTTAGCATATGGTGATGGTACATTAGCCAGGAGACTACAGGGTTAGTACAGAGTAGTTGTTTGGCTGCTTAAGGCTGCTAGTCCATTTGGTTCACACTTCCATGCTATAGAAGGTGCACCACAGAGGGTGAACTAGCTCCACACTCAGAATGGTTAACAGTGTCATCCGGGGCTTTTCCCTCTGATGTCACTTAGCAATTGGAGGTTGCATTTGGCAAATCCTGCACCAATTGAGATCATACTTCCATACGAAGTACCATTATTTTTCCCACTGAAGTGGTACCTATTTATCTATTTGCATGTAACCTGCTTTTGAACTGCTAGGTTGGCAGAAGATGAGGCAAGTAACGTGGGCTCACTCTGTCATGTGGTGCTAGGACTTGAACTGCCGGAGCAAAGATCATCTCCAGGTTTTTAAGCCACTAAGCTAATACACCTTTTTACAAATGAATGGTGACAATGGGAAAAAAAACCAGCTATGAGTTGGGGAAAAACTGGGCCACCTTCTGAATGAATGCAACCTAGAAGAAAAACATGTTAGGTGACATGAATGGACTGATGGGAACCAGACAAGAAAATGCAGAATAGTAATTTAATAAGAATTTTTCAGAAAAAGGTCCATTTGCTTCAAATTTTTGGCTTCAACATATTTATACATACATATAGCAAAGGAAGGAATCCAAAGCATTATTTGTTATAAAAGATTGAATTAGTGAAGAACACCAGAAAGAAAAGTTATTTAAAGTGGGGCAGCCACATCTGTATCTACTAATAAAGGATTTGGTGGGAGGGGTAGATATGGAAGAAGAAAAATGAAGGAAAATAAAGTGAAAGAATGACTGAATTAAGAGTGTAAGTTTTGTATGATAAATACTACAAGATAAATTCCAAGAGAGTACATGAAAAATGAACACAAAGAAACAATTGTGGAAACAGTTGTACTTTAATTAGTGTTAAAATATGGCTTTAAAGAATGCTATCAAGGAGTACAAGGGTGAGAGGAAGACAAATATGATATTGATGGAAATAAAAATTATATTAGAAGTGGTTGAAAAGGATTTAAACACAGTCTTCAGAAGAGTGTACAGAAATGATGAACTTATTTGGGAGGAAACTGAAGGAAAAGAATAGGGGAGGAAATATTTTAGCAACTTGCAAAGAAATGATAGTGATATGTTGAAGAATGCTATTGAAACAAATACTACAAAATGTCAGTGTCCAGGAAAGAAGTGGGTGAAAATGCAGTGAAAAGGTTGAAAAATGGTAAGGTTACAAGGTCAGAAAGGGATGAACGATAGATGTTGTGTGGATTTGGTAGGGCATATAGGGGCACTGACGATCAAAAGAGCGCATGGGAGTCATGGGTGTGTGCTAAGAGGTGCCACGGGTGTCACATAGGGTCCACAAGAGGATAACAAGGGTCAAGAAGGGTGCATGAGAGTGCCATGATGGTCACGGATGGCATGGGAGAAGGTGATGTGGGTTGGATCAGGGACGGTACATGTGACTAGCATGGGTTGGGGGCAGTGCTTGAGAATATAGAAGAGGTGCTACATGGGTTGGGAAAAGCACGTGGGCAGAGCAGGTCAAGGAAGGCGTATGGGCAACAGGTCTGGGGAAATACACAGAGGTCGCATGGACTGAGAACAATGCATAGAGGTTTCTTCTTCCCTGTTCCTCCCTCCCTTTCTAGCAGGTAAGTAAGTGGCTGGTGCTGGGGAGGGGAGGGAGCAAGTATTGGAGAGAAACTGGCCAAGCTGGGGGGAGGAGTTAAATGAATAATTAGTCTGGAATCCCTATATAGGCACAAGAAGGCAAAGGCCTACCCCCTCTTTAAATGCCATTGAACTTTATCTAGTCTAACCCTGGTACTTTCAGTCTGAGAGAATTCCTGTGTATAAACTTGAGAAATAAACAGCTAACTGAACTCTTCACATGCGGATCTGTTTGTTCATGCCTGACAGAAGGGATTGCAAGAATGGTTGGGAAACTATCATGAAACATTGAAAATGAAGATCAGATGATCACGATAGAAGCCTAGGAACACAGCAGCAGCAAGTAGCATTGAAACAGCCACAACTTCCCCAAATTTCATTCCTTTGGAAGTCACAGGTCCCATTGGACACATGTTTTAAGTTTATTCATTTATACTTCACATTTCCAAACTGCCTGTTTCCCTCAAAGAAGCACTCTAGTCAGTGTACAGTAAAACATCAAAATCTAAAACAGTATGTAAACATTAAAATGTTAAAGAATTTAAATTTTAGAATTAAAATTTTTCAAAAGTTATTAAAAAA
Organism: Oxyrhabdium leporinum; assembly: GCA_032468155.1. NCBI lineage: Eukaryota > Metazoa > Chordata > Lepidosauria > Squamata > Cyclocoridae > Oxyrhabdium > Oxyrhabdium leporinum. Next base: position 192,845 of record JANHFL010008195.1, read on the forward strand.
TTAAGGAGGAAAAAAAACCCCTTATTAAAAATTAGTTGTCAAAGGCAGAAAGAAGGCTCTCATGGAATCAACCAATCCTACAACTGCTTGCTCCTTTGGGTTTCCCACACAAGGCCACAGAACTTGTTTTAGCTCCATTTCAGAAGATCAAGAGATTGGGGACCTCCTGCCTCCAGGGAAAGAATATTCCATAGACCAAGGGGAACAGCAGAGAAAACGGTTTCCCTAGAGCCTGGCAGTTGGAGTTCTTCTGCAGCATGCCTTTCTTGCCTGACTGGCTGGGAGGTTAGCTCATTTGAAATACCTTAATTCAAAAACTGTTGTCTATGATGCAGCATTTTGCCTAGTTAAAGGTCATAACAACAAGGATTTTAGTAGTGTGTGTGTGTGTGTGTGTCTGGAGATCACAGAAATAAGAGAATAAAAGAGGATCAAATCACATATGTACAAACCAAATATTTAAATATCAAAAAGAATGCATGGATGGAAATGAAAGCGGAACTCAAAAGAGTTATGATTGGACAGAACTAATGAGAACTTTAAAGAACAATCAGGAGTGTGTGAATAAATTTAAAAGGATGGATAGAAGCAGTGATAATTTGCAAGGACAGGCATAATATTGTAAAAAGTAGATGTCCTTTTGTCCTACCTTTTGCCTTTAATTTCTTTTGCTTAATAATGCTTATACTTTCCCCACATTTTAGGTATGTGTATAATGTGATGAGTATGTAAAAAAATAAACCAAATGCATGGATATACTGTAAGTAATAAAAACGGAACACACTAATAATTCTTACAGTACTTTTTAATTATCTGATTTCCTAGCCTTTTAAACAAGCAGGGTGATTAATATAATAAAGTCACACAAATGAATTATAACCAAAGTAATTAAAACTCTAATATCTATATCTAAATATTCTTAATCCTTACTTAGAAAAGCCTTTGTAAATTATACTTACTAAACACAGGAGTATTATTAAATCTCTGAGATACGGGTTGGAAATATTGACTATTTTCCATTATATTCAAAATGGCTTCTTCATTTATGAGTGCATCCTCTTTATATTTGCTTTCGGATTCTTCTAAAAAATGAACAAGGATTCTGGGTAAGCTGCCAATAGTGTTTTACAAATATCACAAGACTATCAAATTCTTAAAATGTGCATTTACATTTTGTGAAGATATAATATATTGGGAACATGCTTGTGGTTCAAGAGAAGTAAGATGTATTTATACTCCATTTTAATAAAGTGATCCATAAAGAAGCTTTCTTTTTCTTATCTATTTGTTCTTTTTGTATATACATTTGTTTTCTCTTGTTCAACTGTGCCCAACTCAGACAATTCCCAGCATTTTTCCTGGCAAGGTTTAGCATTGCCTCTTTCCCAGGATAAAGTGGCTAGCCAAAGTCACCCGGCTGGCTTTGTGCCTAAAGTAGAACTAGTACTGACAATATCCTAGTTTCTAGCCTGGCATCTTAAGCACTACACCAAGCAGGCTTTCATATTATATATCAGATATACATACTACATATACATATGTAATACATATTACACACAGTCAAATATATGTACTAAATTTTCTTTATCTCCAAATACTGAGTAGCAATAAATGTGAATTTGTTATTTTCTTCAGCAGACTGGAATTATTCAATACATCTTATATACAAATCTTACCAGAATCTAGTGAAAATTTAACAATCTGTTCAAATGTTCCATCTTAATTACCTTAATATGACTAATATTACCAATATTCCTAATAACAGATGTAGTTATAGGCCATGTATATATATTTGTCTTAAAAGTTCATCATAAGCCAAAGTTAAATAGTCAAGATACTTACCGATAATAAAAAAGCATATTAACATTATATAGGATTATAGACACTCATGAATATTCACATAAAGTATATCAACAAATTGGTAGTAAAGGATAGAATAAAATACAGATGAGCATGAAGATCAGTCTGTTCAGTGGAAGAGTTTTTGTGTTCATTTCAATATCTTCTTCCACTCTGAATAAACCAGTTCTAAGTCATGTAATGGAGGAAAACAACTGCTATATTAATAATACTAACCTCTGTGCAGCTCCTTATCATTGTGTACTTCTATCATATTTGCTGGTGAGCATGAAACAACTTCAGGTATCTCAGAATGTAATGTCAATTCAGCAGAGAATTCTTGTGATTCATTATTGCTGTCCATTGAGCCAGATGTCCTAATTAATAATTTTTTAAAAAATTAACGTGATTGTTGAATTCAGAGGTAAAAAGATAAAGATTAACATATAAATTAATACTTACACAGAAAAATCACTTTGCTTGAGTATTTCTTTAAGTCTCTTCTGAAAGATTCTTTCACTTTCTGTTGTGGCCACAAATCCACGATCTTTTTTTCATGAAAAAATGTAAGGAATTTAGAGTCACTATATTAATATTCTCTCTCCTTAAGAATTGTTACTATTTTAACTGAAAATAAAGCAATATATCATCTGTAAATTGCCATGCCCATCTAAAAAAAAAAAAAGAATCTTCAGATTTATTCAGAAGTTCTGAATAGAACTTCTCTGACATATCCACAAAACATGTCGTATTGGTAGTCCTCGACTTATGACTATTACAAATAGTTATACATTATTTTAATATATTAATATATAATGATATATATTATTATATTACAAAAGTCACAACAGTGTTAAAAAATGGACTTATGACTCATGTGCAAAATTATGGCTGTTGCAGCACTTCTAACTTGAGGCCTTTACTAGACTAAACTGGTTGTTAGGAGCAATAATACGGACACAAAATGGTGCAAGATTTCGAATTATTTGAGGAACGTAACATAAAGTGAAGAAGTGAAGCAAAATATACTCAAATTAGGGAATTAATTTTAGCCATGAGCTTCAGAGTAATTATTGTCAGTGTAACTGTAAGACATAGGTGGGCAATTAATTTTCCAAAAAGCTACATGAGAAACTGGGGCTGTTGTGGAGGACTAAATCAACAGGGCTGTGAAAGTACATAGGCACGCATGGACTCACATAAATGGGGGGGGGGGGGGGACGTAGCAGTCACCTTCAAAATAAAAGCAATGTAATTGTATTGCATACATGACATGTACTTATTTGCATTTAATTTCTAATTTCTGACTGAGCTCACGCGGGCTGGAAAGGGACAGCCAAAGGGCCAGATGTGGGGACCATAAAATGCCCAGGTCTGCTGTAAGATATTAAACTAATGCATTCTTGAATTTTTAGCATCTTCCAGATGCTAAAAAGAAACCCATGCAATTTACATATATATCACTTCTTGGATACAACACTTTGCAAATTATGGCACTGCATTCATATTATTCAAACTTTAAGAACAAAGGCTTTTTCTTCACTATTTCTGCTTTTTTGGACCTAAGACTATACTGGTAATAGAAAATGAAAATGGAGCTTAAAATAAAATGAAATATAATCCAATGAGAACATATGAAAGCAACAGGTAAAGAGGGAAGAAATTCAGAAAATGTTATATTACATAATATATTACATAAAATATATATTTATATCTCCCCTTTCATTTAGCAGCATCCAATCAAAATTAGACATTTTGGTCCAACAATTCTACCTTGCGAGTTAAGAGGAGTAATTTGTGATGACTCTTTGTTCTTCCTACGCCGCTGTTTCTCATCCTCCCATATTGCTTGTAACCCTGGATTCTGACCAATCTGGGCTAGAACAGAAAAGATGCAGCAGAATCAATGGCAGTGTCAAGCTTATCAAGACATAGCTTAACAAGAGCTTTTCTTGAATAGCAACACTGACAAAAATCTGCCCTTCCTCATGTTTATCATGTTAGGCTTGTATTTCACCTTTTACCCAGAAGCTCAAGAGGTAACTGACCTAAAATCACTCACAATGATTTTGTAAACTTTAATGGTTGAGGGTGGACTTCACTGGGTACGGTTTAGCACCTTCCCTACTGGCTATCAAACAAGTTATTTATCTTTTTCTAATAAAATATATTATTTTTTAATCGAACTCAAATATTTTAAGTGAAGGAATGATACACTGAGCTGCAGAAACAACAAACATGCAAATATACTATGTGATCACACAAAGAAAAATACTTTACCTTCAATATCCAATCTATTTAAAATATCAGCAGCTACTGCATCCACTTCCAATTCACAGGTACTCTGTGGCTCTATACCTTCCAATATCAAAGAGCTGCATTTAAATTAAAGTTAAAAAGAGTATATTATGTTGTATTTTTTAAAAATTGTATTATATTTAAACATAGGAATTATATGTAAAGTTTTATATCAAAACACAGAAATAATCACAGATTTACAATGGTTTTAACCTTAGTTCAACTAAAGAATAAGAAGCATTAGATATGTACAAATGATAATTTCCTTCCTATTCCACCAGTGCTAAAAGTGAGCATCCCTCAATCTTTCATAACAACACAAAAGTAGGGGCTAAAGGTATTTGTAAGCCTTGGAAAGTAATATATATATGAAAAAAAACAGACTGATGTGTCACAATCAATTCAATGGAATTCAAGAAGAAGATTAGAGAAGGGATTGTTAAATATGAAAAGTAAAGTCTGATTCTATATTTACAATGCAGGTACTCTTCAAATGTTGAGGGTCACACTTCTCATAATTCCTGTTAACATGGCTAAAAGCCAAGGGATGAAGAAGTTGCAATTTCAAACATTTGGAGACTATTAGAAGTGAGTGTGCACATAGGCTGACTATAAGTATTAGAGACAAATGTTTATTTCAGTTACATTGCTGGAAAAATGTGTCAGCAGCCATAAAATATATGAGAAAATTGGGTCAAATGTCATTAACATTTCAAAATAGTATCAATTATTTAAGAGGTCCTCAAGTCCAGGACAATTCTCCCATTAACACATTCTAAGTAAATAAGAATATGTGGGTGCTAGCAATGTTCTCAGAAGGCTATCTCTATCCTAGTATATAAAACAAAATAAATTCAAAATTAAAGAACTTTGATTGTAGCCCACTGATTTAGATTTGTGGACCTACCAATCAGTCAATCTACAAGTTTAATTTGATTAAACTAGTTAAACCTGAAGCTATATTTAGTACTGATATATGTATGTAGATATCCCATGGGTTAGGATACTTGCTAAGGCAAATACGTATCCAGATATGCCAACCTAGGAATCTGATTATCTTCCAACTGATGGGGTCTGGTAGCAGATCTTGTCCAATTATCTCCACAACTTCCAATTTCTTCAAATGCATCACCTATATATAAAACACAGCCAATACGTCATATTAGAAAACATGACACTTTATTGACTCTTTATATATTAAACATTTGAAATACTGCTTATTTAACAAAAAGTTTATTATAGACCATTTTCTGGCAAAACCCTGTCATAAAATAAGCATGGAATTAAATAGTGTTTAAATTAATCTCCAGCTGCATTTTGTTTGCTGCATGTAACTTTATCTAAGTCTTTTAAATTGAGAGGTCATTGGAAGTGCAAAAGTATATCTAGGAAATTATCTCATTTTCAGAGAAAGTTATGAATTCTTAACTTTCAGGGTGTGAGATGCATGGCAATAGCTGCCTTTGAGTTACTTAACAAAACAAGTCTGTGTATATGTAAAAACATAGCCGCTCATTATAGATGCCATCATATAAGACTATTAGAATACTTATTCATGATGATGTCTATCTTGTATAAAGAAGCAGCAATTGAGAGCAGAAAAACAACCTTCCTTAGGCTACAGAAGATCCCAAAGGGAATAATCGGTATTATGGCAGGAGTATAAGAAACATGGGAACAATTTACAAGAGTGGAACAACTTTATGCAACTTATTCCTACATCCAATGATTAGCATATTTTATGCAAATGTACTATGACAGGCAGTTCTTGCTTAACAACTGCCCTGTTTAGTGATCATTCAAAATTAGGATGACACTGAAAAAGTTAACTTTATAACTTGCCCTTGCACTTATGACCATCGCGACATCCCTACGGTCACGATTGAAATTCAGGCATTTTACAATCAGCAGGCATTTATGACCATTGCAGTGTCCTGCACAAATATGACCAACATACAGCCAGCTTCTGACAAGCAGAGTCAATGGAAAAGTTGGCAGTAAAATTGCAATTCACAATCATATGATATTTTGTTTAATGATCATAGGTACTTTGCTTGACTGTGGCAGAAGTGGCATCATAAATCTGGTATAGTCAAGTTATTTTTCACTTAATGACTGTCACTTAGGGACAGAGTTGCCAGTTCCAACTGTGGCCATTAAATGAGGACTAGCTGTAATTCAAAAATATGTCTATCTCTGTGTATTAGAAAATTAATATATTTCTTCATAAGCCAAAGCTTTAAAGTGCGACACTGTCCATATCTGTTATTACTGCATCACAAACCTATATATAACTGATTTGACAATTCTGGCAGAAAACAGCTTTTAAGAAATTGGCAATATTCAGGTAAATATATATATCTTCCAAAAAAAATCACTTTCTTTCTCACCCACAGCACCCTTAGAATCATGTCCATCTTCATTTCCAGGCCTTAAATCTAGCTGTAGCATCCATTATGGCAGACTGAGAAACTGAGAAACCTGCAGAAAACCTCTCTCATGTAACCAAGTAAATTACATGCATGAAGCCACCAGAAGTGCAGTATGACTTGAAGATATATTTATGTTTTTTAAAGCAAGAGCTAACAGATTCTAAATCCATTTTTCAACCAATTGCAGAAACCTATAAAGTGCTCGTCAATATTTGTTTTCCCACTATTAATTTCTGACAGAAGAATGAAATGTCCATTTTCATCAGTGATTTCACACATAAAAAAGTTAGTTTGAGAAATCTCTTAACAATAAATGTGGCTGTTATCTAAGGCCAAAACACACTGAGAATGGAATAGTGACTATGAAAAAACTTATTATTGTACCTGAAGCATCTATTAGAGAATACTTTAATATTTATAGACACCAGATGAAGAACTATTGCAAGACAGGTATAACAGAAAAACAAACTGCAGATCCAAAAGAAAGAAAACAATCAAACAAACAGGAGAAATAAAAAGACTCAGCTCTTTCCTCAAATTAGAAGATAGCACTGTATAAATTTCTATATAATCTTTTGAAATACTACAAAATATCCGTACAATGAAAGTGATGAAGAATGGAGAAAGCTTTCACATGGAAAGTATCATGGAGGATTGCACCCTGCAGGAAGAACAGCAGAGCCCAGTCTGACTCCAGCACCAAGGTACCACTGTGATTGAATCTTTAAGCATGGGTCTGGTTCTTTGTATCTGACAACTATTCCCTCAATTACCAAGCAAAGGAAAAGCAGCCTAAACAAAAACTATGTACATTATGGGATTCCTAGAAAATGACCCAAATATTCTTTATTTTTTTCTTTCAAATGACAACTACACACAGACTGGACTAATATATTGTACCTATCTTTTACATTGTACGCTATTGTACGCCATGGTTGGTTAAGTAATCACAATGACTAAATTCAGGAAGTCATGTGCTTATTTTTTATGCATGAGGAATTGCTACTGTGTAATTCATTAAAACAGCAAGAGGGGCACGAATTTTTTAAAAAAACATGGAGAAGTAATACTCAGCCATTATAGCTGTAAGAATGTGAGAATCTTGGATTATGCACTAGATGTTAATGGTGAGAATAGTGTGAAACGTAAACAATTAATACAAAGACAACCATTATTTTCTTTAAATTACCATCCATAATTTAGAGTTTATTCTAAAGCTGAATTGTCTGAATATGTTTGAGATAACTTCCATACCTTTTTTCTTTATTTTTCTAAACTTGACTGCAGCCAGATTGATTAAATTCATTCCATGTAAGTTATAATCTATAAAGAGCTGAAGGAGGTAGGGAATATGAGCTTCGTGAGGTTGGTAAATTTTATTCATTATAGCTCCACCTTGTAGAAGCTCGCATACTCTAAATAAAAAAAAATCATCAGTAGTATTTCAATATTATTTTTAAAGATATATTTAAACATGGGAACAATAACGAGCATAAATGGAATACAGCAGTTTTCTTATATATGTACCAAGAATTTCAGCTACACATATAACATTTTAGATAGTAAAAACAAGGTAAGATGAACCTAAACACCTGCATTTGAGGTATCTACAGATGTCTGCGTCTAGCCGTTTAAAACATTTGTTTTGAGCAAAAAGAAACTGCACACAGTTAGATCTCATAACTGATTTTTGGTTTAAGTTGTTGCAGTCATTAAGCGGTGACCTGATCTGATTTTACAATCACTTTTATAACTGTCCTAAAGTGAGTCACTGTAATCATTAACCAAATGACATGGTCATTAAGCAAATCCAACATATCTAATGGGCAGGGTTTTTTGCTGCAAAATGACAAAAACCATCGCAAATCACAGTCATGTGGCAGTGGGATGCTGCAACTGGTTGTAAATTAGAGCCAGTTGTCAAGCGCCTGAAATGCTGTCATGTGTCTACTGAGGGCCTATGTTTGTGGCAGTCATAATTTCAAGGACAGGTTGTGACTTCTATTGAGTCCATCGTAGTCATGTTTAATTAAAAGCAGAACAAGAACTGAAGCAAAGATTAGTCCGGGGAAAAATAATAAATAAGCCCAAGTTTCATAATAGTGTATATCTTAATAAGTCATAGATTATAGTTACTGTTGTAACAGCATTCAGCATTATAGTACTTTTGTTTTCTACTGGCCAAGGGTTGCAAGAAGCGCAGCTATGATGTTACTGTATTAATGAAAGCAGAATTTTTCATTGAGTTTATCCTTTTGGAGATTAAGATTACCTATTAGTTATGCAAGTTAAGCCTTCCTATATTTTGCTACTGAATGTTAGCAAAAACCAACTACCTGGGGATGAAGGCAGGTAAAACGGAGGCAACAAATTTGGTATCTGTGTTATATGGTAGGAGCCGTAATGGCGCAGAGATTAGAGTGCAGTATTGCAGGCTAACTCTGCCCAAACCCAGGAATTCAGTTCTGACCAGCTCAGCCTTCCATCTTTCCATGATCAGTAAAATGAGGACCCAGGTTATTGGGGCCAATATGGCGATTTTTTTTCGGAGTGGTATATAAGTACTAAGTACTATTGCTATCTTCTGCTCACAGTACCGCTGCGCATACAGGTAGTCTTTGATTTATGATTGTAATCGGAATCAGAATTTTGGTGACAAATAGGACAAGTTTTAAGTGAAGGCATCCACCTGATGACATGATTTTAGGACCCTTTTTACAATGGTCATTAAGTGGATCACATGGTCATTAGCTAAAATCATAGTTGTTGAACAAATCATGAAACATTTTACAATGGCCAGAATTGTGTTATGGGTGATAAAACAGTCTTTCCGAAGCCATTGTAAGTCCAAACTATTGTCGAAAGTCAAAGGTAACCTTCAGCCTGTACAGATAGGCCTCGACTTACAACCATTTGTTCAGCAACCATTCAAAATTATGATGTGTCAGCCCTCATTCTGACACATATAATTATGTATAAAAAGATACACCATGGAAGTACTAACAAAAGAAATATTTACCTTTTTACCATAGCAGGATTGTAAAGATAGATCTTCATAAACTGCCTTTCTTTTTCATGATATCCATAAAAAGGCCTGGAAAACAAAAATCCAGTATGATATTATATTCTGGTTTGTCCTGCTCCAAATAATCACTTTAATGAAGTGGATCCACATATACCTTAAATAACTATCAGCAGAGTAATAGGAACTTTGCCCATCACAGCCCAATCTGGAATTAAGATTCACCTGTACATACTATTTATAGGAGTTTTCTTTAGTGCAAGTCAGATATGAAGTAACATAGAATAAAAGATCAATTATTATTCCATTTCTCAGAAAACAGTTTGAGTGTATATTAATCATCTTTCAATCTGAAGCAAGCACTGCTAGTTGATGATCCGAAATAAACCTTTTCATAGTGCTGCACAAGTGAGGAGATATCATTCCGACACTTAGATAATGATCTCTGTACCCCTTTGAAACTCCACGTTTGAGAGAGAACATGGATTAGTTGGCTATTACATTGCCATGGTACATAAATACTATCATACACAGCTGTGCTAATGGCCCACCCCAAGGTCTTTATTTTGGAACACCATGGCAGCTAGATCAGCATACTTTTTTTATTTATTGCCTTTCCAAAAATGCAGATGACAGGATACTTTTTCGCTTATCGCGCAGCTAAGGCCAACTGCATAGTAGCCCTGATAAGGTAGGGAATGGCAATCACAATTTTTTTACTTAAATTCCAAATTATAAATTAAGGCTTTTAGAATAAATCTACACAATAATTCCCAAGATTATTCACGTGCAAATAAAACAATTGAAATGAATGATCAAATATGGCATATTATGGGAATGCCATAAATGACAGTCCCGCTAATTCCTACATTTGAAGCAACTTGAAATTCCTACCCAGGTTTATCCTGCCCTACAAAAGAAGTATTTCTAGTTTTAAGTATTGGTATTTCATAAATGTATAAATTTAATAATATTCTTCCGAAGTTAACCCACCTGAACTGTTGATCAACTGATAACAGAAATCAACGTGTCTTCTACACCAACTATGGAAATGTGGAAGTATAAAGTGCACTTTCATTTAAGAGTTAAGAAATCTTTAACTATAACTTTAGAACCACTATTAAGCTACATGGAAAGGTTAAGAAACATGGTTTATTTCTCCTTTAAGAGATATGAGATATCTTTATTAATTTAATGGCTGAGGTCTTGAGAAGGGAAAAGCTGGCAATACTAGCTATCTTTATAACACTGGCAGGAAACACCAACTAAAATCACATCACTGATCCTTCAATAATGTCTTGGCTGAAACAGATGAAAAATATTTGTTCTACTAATTCCCATATTAAAGAAATTTTTAATTTCTTTCAGTTCTGCCATTGTAGCTGCCAACCCCTAACTGACCTTGTCTTGACTTAAAAGCTAAGCAGGAATATAAGAACCGTTAGCTACATCAGGAAGCTGAAGAACATCTTGGAAGAAGGCGATGACAAGTTACAATATTTCTATAATGTTGCAAAATTGAAATTCATAAAATCACCAGGCATGAGGGGCTCAACTTTGGGAAAGCTTTATTTTTCTTCAATTGTGCAGTTCTTACACATTGGTATCACAAGAAACACACAAGAAAGGAGTTGAACTACCCTATAAACTATTCATCCCATAATCTCTCAGAGAGAAGGGATCAAGACTTGCATCAAAACACTTAAAAGAGTGTACACAAGCTGCTTTTTTTGCATAAAGGACAAACGGCTTTCATCAGAACTTTCTTTCAAAACAGAACTCAGAATGTCCAGAGTGCTCCGTATTCCAGACTGAACAAAGCTTAAAACACTTAAAATATTTTGCTACAAGGAACAATTAGAACACAAAGAAAACACTTGGTAATCCCTGTTTTTTATCCTAGGGTTACAACAGTAGATAACAGTGGTGAAAGGGGTAATTACATATGCCTTGTCCTAAGAAAATTGGGTTAAACTTTAAAAAAATACTTCAAAGGTTATCATCAGAAGCAACAGAATCAATTAATTAAACATATCTCTACACAATCTATGTTAGAAACACAGCAGAAAATAATACAGCATAATTCACAGAGCACAAACAAATAGTAAAATGCAGACTTTATGGCTATTGGTCTGAAGTTTCTCTCTCTTATTAATGCTCAGCATAGTATATATCTGCATTTGGCAACTTGCAGGCAATACACAATAAAAGCAATGCAGTTTTTATATTTCGTATGTTGTGTGAAACATCAGTAGGGACGTGCAGATTGCACACGTTAAATGTTCAAGCAAAAGCAAAAAGATCTTTTCACTTTGACTTACAACTTCAAATTTAATTAATTACCAAAACTGCCATAATGCATATTGGTTACAACAGCAACCTTTACATTTGCATAACCACGCACAACACAAAACAACCCATAATGAACTTTTTTGGATGGAAGAAGTTTTAAACAATAAATTGATTCAGTGGCTCCATTGTTTATAATCTGATACTGAACTTACTGAATGTTTTAAAAATTGCTTTAAATGGTTGTTTTGTATGCCATCCAGAGTCATGCTATGTGAAATGGGTACCTGTATAAATTCAATCAATCAATAAAATCAATATATCCAATAAAGAGGTTAGAGAGGTCTTTACCAGAATTTGGTTTTGAGATCAGTCGTTTAGTACACGGGTGTCTCATCCATGCCAGTTGATGACTAGGACCAGCAAACAGAGTCTATATCTAGTAATATGATAAAAACCCTGCTTCTTCTACCTCCCATGCCCTCCCATGCCCTCTTTCCCCACTAGTCTTGACCCATGGCAGCAAGGATAGAGTCAGGCCCTATTTTATTTGGAATACTGGAAAAGGATTAAAAACCATGCTGGTGACAGGACTTGAGCCTCTTGGAACATTTGAAACACCTCACAAAGCAGCCCAATTTTGCTGTGAGCTTGGAACCAAACCAATGTGCTGACTCCAAGATTAGGCCAAACTTGCAGAATGTGTGTACATTATTGTGAGGTTAAAAATCTTGTAACTGCCTTTCAGGTCTGCAATATTTGCACATATCTATCACCCTGCAGTTATTATTGCACACATATTATTGGCTGTGTGATACATAATATAATATAATATTTCAGTAAAGATATTTTAGAGCATATGACAGCATGAAAAAAAACACTAATCTGCAACTCTTGAACGCAGACATATCTTTCCTCAGAATTGTATGGCTGGTCTCTGCAACTACATTTGTGTCTCTCTGTGCTCCAAAATATATTTTCAGAATCAACTCTGAAGTATTGCACAGTCCTAATACATATGTCAGTTTTACTCCTTAGCACACAAACATTACTACCTCAATATTTATGTTGTGGAGCAGGGGCTGCATCACTAAACCGGGCAGGGGCAGGGCCAGCATATGACGCATAGGCCACGAGTTTGACACCCTGTTGTGAAGGAATGTGCATTCAAATTCAGCTATTGTCTTTCCTATTCCCTCTCTAGCTCTAAAATTCTCTATTTAAAAACAAGGGCAAAAAGAAGTAATTATAATGATAGCTTATTCAGTTGCCACTTTTTAAAATGTTAGGTCATGCTGAAAATCCAATCTATACTGAAAAACTCCGCAGCCAACTTTGTTAGAAAAAAAAATAACGGAGTTGTTCATTGTGAAAATTAAAAGGCAAGTATTTTCTACAGCAAATAGAATACCAGTTTAAATGTTATTATTATTATTATTATATCTAATTTATATACCGCCCCATTCCGGAGACTCGGGGCGGTTTACAACAACTATTTAAAACATTGTATTCTAAAATTTTAAAAACCCTTTAAAAACCCCTCAGTCAGGAAAGACTTGTCGGAAGAGGAGAGTGGGAGTCTGTTTTGTGTATATGGATACAAATAACAGACAACCCATGACCCACTGAGACATGCTTTCAGAAATATTTCTTTAGCTAATAACAGAATGACCACAAGGGGGCAAAAACTCAGTGGGAGCTATTTCTGACTTCCAGCTGGCTTCCCCCATTGACTTTATTGATGTGAAGCTAGCAGGCAGTGTCAGAAATCACAATCACGTGAATGTGGAGATACAACAAATAGTACTATAGCACCCACAATTTTGCCATCATGAAATGTCTAGAGATTCTTGAAATTTCAATCTGATGAGAACAATTGTGGTGCATTCTTTAAGTTAGTCTACTTGAGGTACCTCAATTAAAAATTGCTGCCCTACGATGTACCATTTTGCCCAACTGAAAGTTACATACAGACAAACAGACATAAGAGTTTTAGTAGTATATAGATTAACCCTTCGAATATTCTCAAAAATAATTTTATTATTTAACTATGTTTAAAAAATCAATACTTACGTTCCATATACTAGTGACACCTTAAACACATGCTGTACAGAAGATGGATTTCCTAAAGTGACATTGAGTGCCCGGTCAATGCTGAATGCCAAACTACGCAGATAATGATCTGGCAAATGTCCATACCCATCATATGGCACATACAAGTAAGGTAAAATACCATGTAAATGGAGACAAGTCTTCTGACCTGAAGAAGAAACAAATTGTTCAGAATAATTCTGAAAATTCAGAAAGGCATAACTTTCAAATAAGTGGTAAAGAAGGCGTGAAATATACACACATAAATATACTATTTATTTATGCCACATTACAGCCTGCAGTTATGTATCCTTTGCAAATATCAAAAATAAAATATATTTACACATGTTGTTTTAAGAAACTGAGTACTTTAATTATTTAATATGCTATATTAATAATTTAACATATTGTTGCTTTAAATCTGATTTTAAACTGTTTCAATGTTTTTATGGAAAGCAAAATATATCGCATACATTGACAAAAGAGAGGCTTCTTTAATAAATAGCAGAGGAGTTAGTGACATTCTACATTAGTAACAAGTGTAATACTTTTGCTATTTATTAAAGAGGCCTCTCTTTTTGAGGCATCGTTTGAACCTGAGGACTCAAAAGAGTTGCATTTCAATAGTGTCCTTAAAGTAGCCTTAATTTTCTTTTCTTTTTTTAAAATTTGCTTTAATAAATATCTGAACCATAGGTTCTGGGTAAGTAATAAATGTAAACAGATACAATACCTCCCCAAACCATCATACACACACACACACACACACCACACACACACACAAACACAGAGGTGGGGGTGCGAGCGAACGAGAGAGATCCAATGACAAATACACTGTTTACTATATTAGTATGAAAGTAGACAAAGCAGTACTGTGATATGAAATTAGAAATCTAAATTTTGCATTAATCTACTTTGCTTGAAAAAAATAAGACTTTGTGGGGTTTATTGTTTTCACAGTTTTTAACTCTTTTTACTATTATGTGTACAACCTAGGTCGGGTGTCAGTAACCTTTGGCTCTAGAGCTGCATGCGGCTCTTTCACCCCTCTGCTGCGGCTCCCTGTGGCCCTGTCACAGCAGAGGGATGAAAGAGCTGTCGCCCTGTTGTCTTAGTGTGGGAGAAAACCTTCTCTGTACTTGCCTTTGCGTGGCAACAGGATTCCGTCTCGTACATTTGTTGTTGCCGCCAGCAAAGAGGGCTGGAAGAGAATGGCGGCGGCAGATCTTGCGGGATGGGGGCCATCCCCCAAGCCTGGCCTTCCTCCTCCCTCATTGGTGGGGCCAAGAGAAAGAAGGGGACAGCGTGGGGAAGCACTCCTCTCCCCGGCCAAATGTCAAGCACAAAAGCCCAGCGGGGGGGGGGGGCTGGCTCAGCAGAACTGCCCCCATTGGTGAGTCGGACGGTGGAGAGGCCTGGCCTGGCTCTTGCAGCTGTCCCGCTGTTCAGCACCTCCAACACGAGCTGCCACCTTTGAAATGTGCCGTGCCTTTGAGGAAGCCATGCAGCGATGGCTGGGCACAAGGGGGGGAAGGCAGCAGAGGCATCATGGCTGCTTCCCCCCTTCCTCAGCAAGCCAGGCTTGGAGGAGCATGGAGTTACGGGCCGAGACCCAGAGGGTTGCTCCAACATGCGTTTCCAGCGCACACTCCTCCTGGGATTGAGGAGGGGCTGGGGGAAAGGGAGCAGGGGAAGGGTAGGGGGGCTTCTAGGAGGAAAAGCCTGACTGGCTTTCTTTTTGGCATGGGGCAGGGGGAAGACCCAATACCCCCTCCATGGCCTGCTTGCTGCTCTCGCAGCGCCTTGCACAGCACAATGAAAGCATGCTTCACAATGGGGTAGACTGGGTCCCCTCTTCCTCCTGGAGCTCATTCCCTGCCCCACTCGCCCCTGGCAGCTCATCTCTCTTGGGGCGGAAAGCAGATTGCACGTCCAGCACCAACAAACTCCGAAGTAGCTGCCCACCGTTTCATGCTGCACTCGGGCAGTGTGTGAGAGAGAGACAGATGGATTCCGCTCAATTCGGATGTCTGCTCTTCTCTCTGCCTTTGCCCAGTTTTGCAAGGATTCAGCGGACGCTGCCTTGGTGATGGGGGTGGTGGTCGTCCCATACTTTGCCTGCCAAGTGTCTTTGGGGATGCCCGGGAAGGAAAGAAAGGAGAGAGAGAAAGAGATGAGAAAGAGAGAGAGAGATGAGAGAAAGATGAGAGAGGGAAGGAGGAAGGAAGGAGAGGGAGAAAGAGAAAAAGAGAGATGGGAGAGATGGGAGGAAGAGATGGGAGAGATGGGAGGAAGAGATGGGGGGAGGGAGTGAGGGAGGGAGGGAGAGAGAGAGAGA
>JANHFL010008195.1:217275-227766 GCA_032468155.1 Oxyrhabdium leporinum
CATATTTATTCCCACAGCAACCCATGGGCTGTATGAGACAATGTTATCTCTACCTTTGATGGTTGTTGTTATTTTGCAGAATATCTTCTAGTCCTCCTATTACCTACCCACCCACTTTCTGTGCCCTGGTGAATAAAACATAAGCAATCCCCACCTGTGGAATCAACACTTGCTGCTATTGTTAAGTGGATTTGTGACAAATACAATTATCCAAAGGGAACTATCAGAATCAATCATAGGACTTTGGAAAAAAGAATGCTTTATAAGAAACTACAATTAGACACAAAAAAGCCAGCCTTTTATAAAATTATCATTTTGTAAGATAAGGAATTATGAAATAATACACTGAGTATTATATATGATTCAAATATTCTCCATTTACAAGAAATGCGAAATTAAATTGCAAAATAGTAATTATTAGAACTGCCTAGAGTAGCCCACAGCGAGGTAAGCAGCAAATAAATTTAATAAATAACCAAATATAGGCAATGTGCTATTAAAAACTGTCACTATTATCAGTATTAGTTTTTTTGTATTTACGTTGAGTGCCTTGAGTTCATGTATGTCTCTTTTGCAGTTTCCATTTATGTCACAAATTTGGCCCAGCAGTATTTACATGCATACATGCATGCATACGCACACACACAGAGAATGTGTGTCTGAGGGTTCTTGAAGATTTACATGACATTTGCTAAACCTAGTTTGCTAAAAGCATAAGAGAATATTATTAACCAAAATAATATTGGTTTTATATAGATTTTATTAAAGAGCAAAATATTTTTTTAAAAATCATGGGCGGCTAGGTGTTAGAATCATCCTCTTAGAGCAGTCATATCTATTCCTGATAATTGTATGATCTTTTTATGATAGCAATTTAAAGATGGCTTTTTGGCCAATGATTAAAAATCTCCTTCCTGTTGTCCAGGATTAATAATGCATTTTTAAAAGCATATTCAACACTTATACTCTTTGCCAGAAACAAACTCTACACTCTACCTCCGAATGTTATGTTTGAAAAGGGGAGGGGGGACGACGACAGCCAAGGTGAGTTATAGCTTAGCACCGCCATCAGACAAAAGCAGTATTTATACAGCTGGATTTCATTATGGCTATAATACACGGAGGCGGGAGTGGAGAGTGATCACTCGCTTCCAACAACGCATACGGACGGAGCGTGCAACACGCCGAGATCTCCCCCCCCCCACTCAACCCACCTCCCGGCTGCACCACTGAGGGTCACACGGCAGTCCTTAACTAGGGAAACGCGCCCTACGCGGTTCACAAGTTATCCCCCCCCCCGGGACAACCCTCAGACGTGCAAAGGGGTTGACATCTCTTTCCCCGCGATTCCCAGGCGGGGGCCCCGGGAACCGCCGAGTTTGCTCAACCGCGGCGGCGGCGGCGGGAGCAGGTAGGGGAGGCTCCCGCTGCAGCGCGCCAACGTCGCGAAGCGGAAGACGAAGAGGGGGGGAGAGAGAGAGAGAGAGAGAGAGGGAGGAGGTCGGGGAACCCAGGCTCATCCGTCCCCCCTCCCCCCAAAAAGCAGAGCTGCTCCCAAAAAGAAAGGGCAGAAGGCAGGCAGGGTTCCCCAGGGCCAACAAAGCCTCCTTCGCCTCGGCCGTGCCCGGAGCGAGCTGGCGCCCGTCCTTACCCGATGGAGTGGCACCGAAGACTCTCACCACGGGCACCTTCTTCACGGGGGCCTCCCTAAAGGGGGACTGGCAGGGGTCCAGGCCGGGCAGCGGGCTGCTCATGTAGTAATCGGCGGTCACGACCCTCACTGAGAACATGTTCGCCGCCACGAAGGAGAGGCGCCGCTGAGGGCGACCACTGGGCGCACCCCGAGGCTGGGGCTCGGCGCACCCGTCCGCAGCGCGAGAGCGCAGCCCCCGCCTTCTTTCCTCAACAAGCCCGGCGCGCGCGCGCTCCCGCGCTTGGGCGAACCAACGGCCGGGCGGTCCTCGGGGAGGGGAGAGCGAGACGCGCACGCGCCGCGCCGGGTCTCCGCTTTTCCTCCCCCCCCCACCTCCGCCCTCCTGTCACCAGGATCGAGCGCCAACCGGGACGAGGCTCTTTAGAACGAGGCGGACTGCGCGCGGCTCGTCGTGAGCAAATCTCACTCTGTCCGTGGTGCGGAACAGCGCCAGAGCAGGAGCTTTCTCGGATGCGGTTGTTGTTGCCATGATGATGACGTCACGATACGGCCACCTTGTGGAGGGTTAAAGACGGGGGGGGCGGGGGGAGCGAAAAAGGTTGGACTCTTCTTCTTCCTCGCGTAGCAGCTTCAGCTCCAAGGCGACTTTAATAACTCGCGCGCACATTTGGGCTTAGAGAATCATTGCTATCGATGGTTCGGCTTTCGAACTCCAAGGGCTGGGAAAAGTTATACGGAGAGCGCAGTCGCGGTTAGGGACTGGACTGGTAACTTGTAAGGGATCATATTTAGCCGCCATTTCAGAAGTCGAGCTCCCTTAGCTCAAAGGGTAGGAAGGTGAGTTCATCGGGCGCCTTG
The DNA here is from genome assembly GCA_032468155.1 of Oxyrhabdium leporinum. Classification (NCBI taxonomy): domain Eukaryota; kingdom Metazoa; phylum Chordata; class Lepidosauria; order Squamata; family Cyclocoridae; genus Oxyrhabdium; species Oxyrhabdium leporinum. Next base: position 219,788 of record JANHFL010008195.1, read on the forward strand.
GAAGGGCTTTAGAGGGAAATTGTGTGAGGAACAGAAGTCGGTGTCGGTGTGTGTGTGTGAGTGAGTGAAATAAGACCGGGCAACGTTTCTTGCGCGCGTTTCTCTTTCTCTCCGCCCCCTCCCTGCTCCCTCCCTTTAAACTGTTCCTGCCGGACAAGAGAAAGATGAATGGAGCGCAGCCTTGCTGAAGGGCGGCTCGCGCGAAGGGCGGGGCTTTAGCCGCGCGCTGCGGAAGAGGAACGTGCCGCCTGTTTTCTCTGCCCCCCCCCCCCAGCTGCGGAGCTCGGCGCTGACAGCTGTTCTGCGGTGGCGCGGGAACTTAGACTGGGGGCCGCCAGCCAGGTGGCGGTACAGTTGTTGGAGCCTGCGCTGATCTGGTGGTTGTCTAAAACCTGCCAATCGGGGTGACAAGTCAGCGGGGCGATCGGCTTTTAATGGGAGGGTGCGCCCGCGCTGAATACCTTTTCTACAACAAAGCGACGCGTGCCCGCACAAATGGTTTCTCCAATTCGGCTACATTACGGAGCCAAGTACCCTGAGGATTTAGAAAGGGTCAAATGCCATGCATTTGTCATCTTGCAAGCCCCCTTGGCACGACGACCGTCGAACTGCAGCCATTTATCGGAATTTAAAATTCGTATATCTGTTTCACTGATCAAGGAAACCTCTGGCTGTATAATACTTTATTAGTGATTGCATAATAAAACTCTTCTACTGCTATAGAAAAAAAAAATCACAAATTATCTTTCTTTTTTGACTCTTTTTTTCACTTAATGTACACCTATACAGATATTCTGCCTTTGTTTAAGAAAAGGGACGTTATTCTATGATAACCGAGGCATTGGACAGAACAATATTATGTTTCTCCAGTTTGGAATAATTTATTTTTTTTGCTTGTGCAGCAAATATCCTTATTTGGTATCTTCCACTAGTATATACAAGCTAAAGGCTTTCTGGATATTTTTTTAAGTTTAGGAACTGCCAATTCTTTTGGAAGGTATTGATGATAAATGATAGATAGAATAACTTCATTGTCACTTTGAATGTACACTAATCGGCATACATTAAAATGAAATTTTGTTCCATACAGTATTCATAAATGTTTATAAAATATAAAATATGCAGAATGAAGAGAAGAGGTACAGTGTTTAGTGGTTATACCATGTAAGTGGATGGAAACTTGAAAGTACATGGCTTTGTTCACCAAGACATTTATGGTTAACATATCCATAGACATTTATGGTTAACATATCCATAGTTTATTTAACAAACTGTTCTGGGGTCATTCAACTATGAACCATAAACTAAGTATATGGTCTGGGTTCACACTGAATACTTGGTTAGAATGGCAGCAACAGGCTAATGTTCTCTAGGCTCAGAAACTGAGCAGGTTTGGGACTGTGTGAGAGACCAAATAATAGTAAGGCTGTGTGGGTTGAATTAGAAGTCAAAAGCACCTTCCTGAAGAACAGAAGGGCAAGCCACTTCCATACTGCTACTAAGAAAACTCCATAGTTATATCCATTATCATGCTAGGGGTTGCATTGAGAATTCTATTGAATTCTCTATTTAATGAGAAATAAATGCAGTATATTGTATGAACACAATCATAATGCAGTCTGCAGTCTGGTAGTCTCTCTAGATTTTCTTCTCCATGGATGGGGAGAAAGCACAGTCTCAGAGGAAAGCTGACTTCATATGCAATATTTACTTTTTATTGGAAAAAGAATAAATGTGTCAGTTGAGACTTTGGGTTTGCTGATCCCAAGCTGTTGTAGCATCTTAACACCTCTCTTCCCAGCAGTCCTAGAGATGACCTATATTAATTTTCCTTGTATTCATCTCAATGCAATGGAATTTGGTGTTTTTAAAAAAAAAAGAAACAAGAAAAACCCCTGCCTTCATTGAATCCAGACTGTTTCAGGCATCAGGGGATTCCCACTGGAAATAAATAACTTGCATAACCTTACATTAACATTCTTTTTTATTTCTCAGTTTTGAACATATGCAAACTTGCTTGTCTATTAAATAGAAATTAAAAAAAACCATTTTGTGTACAGTAAAAATTTAATTTTATTTAGTACTCAGCAGCAAATCCAATTGTACCTAAAACAAAGACCTCTGTCCATTGCCCTTCAGAATGTCTAATGTGTGTTGCTAGGCAACAATTCCAATAATGAGCTGTACATTTGAATAAGCTACCGATATCAATCAAAGAAAATAAAGTAGCTTAATCTTAAATACGGATATTTCTTAACTACCTTTCTGCCCTAAATAAAGTAGCTTAATCTTAAATACGGATATTTCTTAACTACCTTTCTGCCCTAAATGACCTAAATTTCCACATCATATTAAAAAACAACAAAGCTAAGAACACAAGCCAATTGAGATTTAAGTCCTCTGCCAAAATAGGTGATCGCTGATATTAAATTAGTAACTATAAATATACCAGAATAGATGTATTACTAGGATGCAAAATGTTATATTTTTACTGTAGAAATGCTGAAAGGATCCAGAGACCTAAATTTCTTAATATTATCTTACTAGGGGCTTGACCATACACAACATATACAACACCTTCTTAATATCCCACCCCTCAGGCAGGATTCTATATAGTAGCCTTGTTTACCTTTTGTGTTCTTGGGCAAATGAACACACTTCCGAACAAAGCACCTTCCATCTTTTTTGTTTGTTTTCTGAGAAAGTTACAGGTCTATTTAGCCCAGAATCATTTTTAAAAATAAATACGCTGTAAGCTGTCACTTTATTTTTTAGTTGTCTTTTCCCTTTTTTATTTATTTATCTTTGTATTTAAAAAAATCAGGTGAAAGAGCTTGGAAAGCCCAGTGGCATATTGTAGAGTCCCTATTAACTGATAAATACAAATTGCATTATAAAAACAGTCTTTTTAGATTGACTCTTCTATGCCAATTTTTATCAAGTGATTTTATTCATTCATAAATATACATAAGCAATTCTATAATCTAAATACAATAGTCACGGAAGGAATATTGATTTCATGTTTGGAAATGTTAGTATAGTGGCTATACAATATATACTTTTAGTTGCAATATTTCAAAGAATAAAAACAGATAAGTAACCATTTTTTTCAGTGTTTTTAGGTCTTGTTTCAACTTTTTCATCAAGTATACTACCTCTTCTTCCAAGGAACCACAAAACCTTTTTTTCTTCTTTTTTTCTACAAGGAACCTTTTAAAGGAAGGTCAAAGCAAAACAAAAATTAGTGTAGTCTTTGCAGCATTGCCTTCTTAAAAAATGGGCTCATGAGGAATCTGCAGTTGTACTACCCTGACAGAAAAGATAAAAGGGCATGGGGAAGCCTGATGGGCTATTTGGGTAGTTTTGAAAGTCATGAAGACCAGAATAGAAGCTAGTGCTGGTTATGGGGGAAGAACATTCATGGGCAGCTTATAGAAATTAGAGTTAAGCAAGATGGAAAAGATGTAAGAGCAGTGAAACAAGTTGTGTATGCTGTGGTCTACAAAAAATAGTAATGCTGGTCAAGGGGAAGGAAGGAGAAACCAGCTGTAGAAAATCACCCACCCACCCTGCTAGAGAATGAGATATCTAAGGGAATATTAAAAAGGCAGGATAGAATATTTCCCCTAAAGGAGACATGGGAAAAAAATCTTAAGGGAGGCAGAAACCAGCACCAGTCTCCCTGCCGGAAGCAGAAACTGAGGAGGCCAGCTTTTAGAAATGCAGATTTGGTAATTCATTCAGAAAGACTGGGTCAGACAGAAACTCCTGATAAGCAATTAGGCAAGACAAGATTAGTTCAGACAAACAACTAAGATTTGTATTTCCCCTTTTGTCTATAGAGGCAGCCATGACTCCTACATGGCCCCATAGAAATAAAAAAGGTATAAAAACCCACCCTACTCTCAACTCCATTTTGTCAGCTGTCCAAGAACTGCACCCTGTGTGTGTTGGTTCTGCTCACCAATAAGCAGAATCTTTCTTTCCAGTCAGCCTCCATTTTATTCCTGGCTTGGAATTGGAACTGGATTTTTCATCCAACACAGCCCATATTAATGCTGTTCCTTCCAGTCTTCCTCGTAGGCTGATATTTCTCTTCCTGTGATTTTATCTCAGGCATGTATCATCTTTTAGTCAGAGTCTATGTCAGTGTTTTTATAACATGGGAAACATTACTTTAGTCCCTCATTTGCTCAGTTTTCATAATCTTGTGCTCATTTGCATTCCTTTCCCATATGTAGTAATTCTAATAAAAAATGTTTCCTTCAGATACAAGGAGATTCCTGGTTCATGGTTTAAGTCACTCTTGGATTAAACACACAAATATACATAAATAAATAAAAGGAGGTCATGCTGCTATATTTTGTAGCCTGCCAATATGCATTCTACTCATGCTCTATGTTAATCAAGTATTCAGTAGCCAATTTACATGCATACAATTCTGCAGAGAAATCCAAGATTCCTGCAGTAGTAATACCAAAAGAACACTTTTCATATCGAATCAAAAAATTCATAAAAATTGTATTTTTTCAATCAAAAAGGTAAGGTAAAAGAGACAGAAAAAAATGTTGGTAATTTTTGTGTGTGTTTCAGGCCCATTTTATTAGTATATATAGTGTTAGTATATTTACAAGGAATATGGCATTAGTTATTATTGTTTATGATCCCTATGTGCTATTTATTTATATTACATATTTGTACTATATAAAACAAATACCATAAAAATACACAAATGCTGTAATTAGTTCTCCTAAATATTATCAGAAGTTCAGGATTGTAGAGGAAATAGCACTTAAATCTGTCTCATTGGCATAAAATATCAGTCATCATGTTGGCTTCTATCCCATTCAAATTTCTTTGACCTTTTCCTTGATTGTAAATGCCTAATAGCTAATAACACATCAGACATTATTATGTACCTCCTTCCATCTTATCATTTTCCATTTCATAACATGGCTTTTTGTGTACTGGTAGAATTATGTTTGGAAAACCTTTGCTATAATTATTTGCATTTCTTAATTGATTTTTATGTTGCTACTCCCTAAGATTTTTGATAACTCCGTATAAATCACAGGTGTCAAACTTGCTGTGTCATGTTGCTGTTGTGATTTTCGCGATGTTTTTCCCATTTGCAAAGCTGGGGTGGGCGTGGCCTGCACGTGACATCTGGACCGCGGGCTGCCAGTTTGACACTCCTGATATAAATGAAACCCACATACAACAATAAAACCTTAAAAAATAGTAAAGTGAGGCATCGTTTGGGTTCTGAACTGAATACTGTCTTTCTATGTCACCTGCTTCCAATGAAGCTGAACTGTGTGCCGCGAAGGTGTTGGAAAGAAGGAAGGGCCATTCTAGTCTGAAGGGCAAACTGTTTCAAAGTGAGATAGAAGTGGAGGGAAATCAGCCATTGAGTTGATTAGAAGCACATTCACAAATACACTAATCTACATGGGCAGCAGATTTTATTGAGAAAATAAAAAAGATTTACAGGCTATTCTGGTGAAGGAGTAGTAAGCCAAAGGAAGCTTTTAGCAATGTCTCAACATACAGGATGGAAGAAGAAGGACTTTAAATAGTAGTGATGAGGAAGCTGGCAAATGGAAGAAAAATAGAGAACATACATGTCTTATAATCGGTTTATTAAAATGGGAAAGAGACAAAGTCTTTAGTGCCAAAATTCAGAAGACTGGGGGCCTCCATCAGTTTTTTTTCTAAGCAAGGTTTTTCTAGGCAAAGAAGTGCAGTGATTGTTCCAAAAATTGGGGTTCCAAAGACTAGTCGGAAAACAAATGCAGTCGTTTTGATTAATTTTATTTTTGTAAGCTTTACAACAGTATTTTTAGTCATACATACCAAATATTTAAATCAAAGTAATTGAAAAGTTTTTAGAGAACTCATTTTTCTATCCCAAACTAATTTAATGACGCATGCACACACACACACACACACACACACACACACACACACACATTATATTCAACATCTTTGTAGAGATCGAGTAGATTATTGCCAGGTCTTCTTTGTCATAATCCTAACTGCCATATAATCTCTCTGTTTTTACTACAACTTGATAATATGTTTACAAAAGTAAACCAGAACAATTTCTGAAATTCTGATTTGAAGGATGATAATCTTGATCTTGGCAAAAGAGTAGGCATTCTTAAGTCGGAGTCAAGAATGAACAACTTGTATTTCATTGAGCTTCCAGTTTCCTTTTGTTGCTCTTGAGACAACCCTCCCCCCACCCAGGGGGTGGGTGTAATATCCTGAATATTTTCAGCAGGAGAATGAAATAGATACCACAGTTTCTGATAAAAAGAAAACAGGAAAATACCACAAAACCCTATCCTTCTCGAGTGATTGTGCTACTACAGTCCTATGCAAGCACAGTAATACTAATTAAAAGTGAAGCAACTGGTCATGGAAACATTACCTGCCCTGTGCTTAAGTGGACTGAAACAATGTCAAATCAGAATTCAATTCTTCCAACAGCCAGTCAGTAAGTTGTATTATATTAATTTTTATTGCACCCCAAAACAGACAAAAACCTAGTCCTAGAGATCTCAAGTGGTTGGAAATGACAATATATGAAGTATTCATCTGAATGTAAGGTACACTAATTTGGATTTTGCTTTTTAATTTATCCAATCAAAATGTACACCTGAGTCAGAATGATAGTATGAAGAAAGGCCACCACGGAGGCAAGCTAGTTCTTTTCTACTGGTACTATGATACTATGTGTGGAGATTATCTACTCCTAACAAGAGTTCAGATACTATAACAACCTAAAACAGCTGAAATTGGAAGCAAGCAGTAGGACAACAACCTACCGGATTTGTTACTCTTTATTGCTGTTCAGAAACTCAGCCAACATTTCTGTTGAACAGTGCTATCAGTGAAGTGGGTTGTAAATAGCAACATAAATTTAGAGGGTCCCAGGTTTCTGGAAATCTGGAAATCTTTGCCAGATAACATGAAAGTAGTATGCTATTTCCCCACTGTTCTAATATTGTGTGTGGTTTCAGAGATATCTAAAATTATGCTTGGTTTAATATCAGAATAAAACAAGGTTAGAAAATCAAAAATTGGCTATTGACTACAACTGATAGCTTTAATACAGTCTCATGAATAGTATGCATTATGCTGGGCATGAGGAACATTCCTTTGTGCAACTTAGATTTAACCTTAAAGTATGTGTGGTTGATATAATTACTTCTAATGTATATGTTTTTCTACTTATTTCATTTTTCTTCATTAATGTTACAATTCGGCAGTAAAATTTGGAGGTACTCCTAGAGATATACCCAAGATTTACAGGATGTTGTGCAACTTCAACCTAAACATTCCTATCCATTTTAGACCTTGTTATTGTTTCTGATGTCTAAAGCAGCTGTCTCACTCTTCATAAAACATGACATGCATTTGTATGGAAACAACAGGAGTACAGTATGTCATGTTTTCCATATCCTTCTCAATTTCAACAGTGAACTGAAAGTTCATGTAGTATTAATACGATAGTATTTATCTGGTCAATAGGTAGTTTGGAATTTTGAAGATGAGCAAATCATTGCTGTAAAGTGGCAAGAATTAAAATTTAGATCTAGTGAATAAAAGAGATCAAGAATTTGCATTAGGAGATGGTCGGGGCTTGAATCGCAGCGAGACGGGATCTCTGTTGGGTCTCCGATGGAGAATACCGAACCAAGCTTGGAGGGGGACCATAGCGGTCTAGATCGTCTTGGAGAGACGGTTGAGGAAGGAGCAATGTCGGAAGTCCCACGGGAGCCATCGCGATCTCCCGGGGGCGAACGTCTTCGCTTCAAAAACCCTCCGGCTGGAACGGCGGCCATAACGGCCGCCACGCAGTTGTGAACAGCCCCGACAGAAAGAGATGAAAGGACACGGTGTGAAAGAACTGGGTAAGAAGATTTATATTTTGAATTTTATTCCGAACACACAAAGATCGGCTGGAAAAT
>JANHFL010008195.1:232284-253504 GCA_032468155.1 Oxyrhabdium leporinum
AGTGGGATTTGAACCGCTAGATTGAATCAGCAGAAGTGGCCTGCAGTTCAACACTCTAACCACTGCGCCACCTAATGTACATTTTAAGCAGGAAATTACAGCTCACATGGTTTTGGTGACCAATAGCACTGCAGTTGTAGCTTTGGGGACAGTAGCTTTGTCAGTTCTCCTCCATGGGTAAGCATGGTGGGAACCGTGACTAGATGAGCTAAGTCTATTTTATTGTAAGCCTACATTTACAAAATCTTGCAAATGTGAAGGTACAAGCTTCCCACAGTCATTTTTATCTGTCTGATCAATGAGGGTTGGTCCTTCCTAGGTTTCTTTCTCTGACTGTTGAGTAACACTGGATTCCTCCCTCTCTTGTCTGATTTTCCATTACTGGCATGCACACACACAAAACACACAATGTGTGTGTATATGTGTGTGTGCGTATGTTACTGCTTGATTGTTGCTGTTTATAAAAATAGAATCCCTTAGCAGCATCCCCCAAATGAATCTGATAACAGTACAGTATTGAAACCACAATTGTCATGAGCTTTGTATTGTTGTAAGGAAAAAATGGATAGACTGAAGCTGTGTGGTAAACACTCACATCCTCCCATCACAATTTTTTCTGAGCAGCTTACCGTAAATAAAAATTCAATAAAATAAAACCATATAAATAATAACATCATCAGTGCAGCAGCAAGACTTGAGATGCGTCATGCAGCACTGATGCAATTTGACCTGGGGAGGAACATAACGGAATTCTAGAGAACATAGTGTGACTTGCATGGAGGATTCTTGGCCGTGTTAATTTTTCTGAAATGATGTTCTAGTCACAGCTGTGTTGAAGTGTTATTTTTAATGTAAGGATCAAGCAGCTATGATTGTGGCACAGTGGAAAATAGATCAAGCTGGAATGCCATTTATATGGCATATGGCATTGCAACTATGGCAAAGGGAAAACAGCAACATATGAAACTAGAAAGTTGATCTTGGCTAAACACAATCCTATATGTATTGTTTGCTTGAATATAATTAACTTTTATTTATTTAAATTAGGAACATAAAATCTGCATTTTACTGAGTCAAACCATCGGTATACTTACTTGATAGCTGTATTCATACAACACCTATGATAAACTTAACCATGGGGCTTCCAGGAAAAAAAATCCTTTTCTTTACTATGTTCATATTTTTTTCTTTTCTATTACCTACTCTCTTTTTCTTTTCTGGACTTTTTCCTTAGCTTATATTAGTTTTTGTTGTCACAATTGTGATCTTTAATAAAATTACTACCAGAAATAAATTTAAAAAGATAAAGTTAACCACAGTATACTCAATTAGCCCAATTTCCTGTGTTTACATAGCTTGTTGAACTATAAACAGCATGGACTGAGTTCATAAGCTAAAATGTGTCTGATTAATTTGTGGCTCAATGTTTAAGCCAGCTAGCTAAAACTTTCTTTGGTTTCAGAAAGAAGCCTTTCTTAACTTTCATTAAGGAAGCTAGGAGTGAACTAGGACCCTAATTGCTGTTTTTGTATACACAATAACTGGTAGTTAACTGAATTGTTTTATTAATAGTTTAGTAAACAGTTTAGTTTGCCACACTGATAATATACTGAATGATAAACTACAGTATACTTGGCTGAGGTTGGACAGCGTTGAATTCAAACTAGCAACGTTTACTTTTTTATGTAAACCCAGCTTTCTCTATCCCAGCTTCTTTATCACTGAGTGTTAAGATCTACAATTTTTACACAAGTTAAAACCATAACCTTGGAAACAACAAAAGGCACTGAATTATTAGTTCTAATTTATTGTGAAGTGTTTTTGAGTTGAAAAAAAAAAGAGAATGGTAATGCATAAAGATACCGCTGCATGGCAAGCACATGCTTTGTGCAATTTTTAGATCTACAAGGTCTGGTCTACAAGAATCCAAGCATCACTAGAACAATAGCAGATGACATTTATATTAATACAGGTCAGAACTGTTAGTGCAAAGAGTGTCTATGGAAATCATGGTTGTCCCAAAGATGCTTATCAAAGGCAATTAGACTTTCCTGTTTTTTTTCCTTGAAAAGTTTCATTTTTTAATCCAAGAAGCTTCTTCAGTTGTGGCTGAACAATGGGGAATGGAAGGATTTATATTCCTTCTAAAGATGCTAAGAATGACTGCTGTGGAAAGTTAGCACCCACTCCTCTCCTAGAAGGATGAAATATTCTAGGAAATATTAAAAAGGCAGAATATTATATCTCCCTGGATGAGAAAAGGAGAAACATGCTTTTGGAAAGCTGCCCCCACCTTTGTTAATAGCCCCAGAAAGACTGGAGCCAACCTATCAACAAGACAAAAGACCTTCACCCTTAGGACATGATAGGATTAGCCCTCACTCAAGATCCAAACCAGGACAAAGCTATTAAGCCATAATAGGAATGGCCCAACACCCTTTCAGAACACAGCCCTCTTCATTACATCATCACCCAGCAAGATTCAACCAAGCCTGGGACACAAGACAGCCTACAAAGTTACCCCTGCATGGCCCCATGGGAGTCCGACAACCAATCAGAATACATGTCCTTTGCCACAGGAACAGGAAGCAAGTTCAAAGCCCAAGGGAGGGTATAAATCTCTCTCTACCATGTGCTCAATTGCCCAGAACCTCAAACCATGTGGTCCTGTCCACCATTAAACCATCTTTCCAAACAGCCTCCATGTTTCCAGTGTCTTTCTCCCCACTTGGAACTAAACCCAGATGGACATTTCTTCCAACACTGCTAAGGAATATAAATCCTTCCATTCCCCACCATTCAGCCAGAACTGAAGAAGCTTCTTGGATGAGAAGCAAAATGTTTTCAAGGAAAAAAACCCAAGAAAGTCCAGTTGACTTTGTTAAGCATCTTTGGGTTACTGCAAGGAGTTTTAATAATGGCCATAAAGCACTTTGGAACCAGAGAAAAGGTTTGTTAAACACAGGCACACGATGGGAACATTTGCCTGTCCTCCTTTTACTCGTCCATTTCAGGTAAAGGGAACCTTTCAAAACATGTATACTCTCATTACAGTATCTGTATATCTGGCCTTAAATATTGTGGAATTCTCCTCTCATTTCCTTAGAAATCATACTTTTAAGCACTCGGGACAAAAGTCTCATTCTGTTGCAATTTGGACCTTGTAATAACATCAGAACAACTGGATGAAAAGCACTAGTCTTTGTCATGCTTACAAGAACAATCATTCAACATAATGACCAGAATCTATATAGCTTGTTTTACAAATCTATCCACTGCATTTATTTCAATCTGCGAAAGGTTACACTTATATCTGAAAGTAAACAAAATTGTTTTTTCTGTGATAAGGGGACTATAAGTGGTTATTTTCCACTTGTTGCTATATAGCTTTGCTGCTTTTAAAACCCAGGTATTCAGTTGAGCTTCATTAATGTAGACATGTGATAAATTATAGTAATTATCTTTCTCCTTCAACAATCTACCTCTTTTATGTTGCACAGCTACAAATTGTTTCTCCCTTTGAACTTTGTTGTAGTTAGAATTAGCAGTCCTTAGGATTTCTGCCCTGCTAACACAAGATAAGAGACAGCTGGGTTTTTAACAAGAGTCCTTTTAAATTAAGTAGCTTTTTGGACTAAGCACTTGTTTATCTCATTTCACAGGTAGTAATAGGTCTTGGCTTTCTCATTTAAATTGTGTTAAGCAAAGCCTAAAGATGGAATAACCAGTTTGTTTTTCTTTTTTAACTAGTACATGCTTTTCTCCTGGGCTTACATTTATTCTAGGGATACAGTTTTTTTGCAGAACCACAAAGGAAGGAGATTGCATTACATTAATCTTTTCCTCCACCACCACATTACCCTTGCCATGTGCTATGATCTCAACCCTGCTACTGACTCTGTTGTTAAGAGTGAAAAATACCTGCTTTGGCCCTACACTATGAGAAATGAGCATTTGTTGGTTCAGTATCTCAGCGGTTCTGAGATGAATACTGTAAAATATATTTCCAAAAGTTTACCGTCCTCTCTATCTTAAGGTGAAATGTAAAGGTTCAGAGATATGCTGTGAATGCCCTTCCCTGATGTACAATTATGCGCATTTGTGCACTGTAGCATTTGCACCAGGTGTTTTTTTTAACTTTCCAGTTCCTAAAGAATTACAATAATTGTCAAAATGATGAGAACAGTGGTAATTGAGAGAAAAGAGCTGGGTGTGGTGAGTGTTCCCAACACTGGGGGAATAGACCTCCCAGAAGCTCATTACAGATGCTGTACACTTTAAGAAGAGAAGTGTAGCCTGCTGGGATTTCATATACAATGCAGTAAAGTCATCAATAAATCAGATTTTTGGACACAGTGGTTGTAAGAACAGATCTAGAACTAACTCAGTCTGCTGCAAAGGTACTTTTGAGTGATGAGATAGAAATAACAGTGTTCTGACTGAGTGACAAGAAGACAGTAGGCACCACTAGACATCTGTGGGACAGTTGGAAGTTCTGCTGCTGCTGAATGACTAGGAGGTCCTAGCAGACACTAATAATACACTACTCTATTGGCCAAGTTAGTGCTGATGGCTATGTTAATTCTTCCAAAAAATCTACTGAAGTTTCTTGCTGCCTACTACTTCCTCCGAACAACAGCTTGAATCAAGCCTCTTGCTGTTCTCCATGTCATCTTAGCAGATATTCCCTAGCTTATTCATGGTTTGCTATTGTTGACAAAGAGATGTTAAACCACTATTATAAGCAATAGTATCTGTTATCAGGGAGAACCTATGATAGGTATTCATTTTGAGAACAGCCATATGGGAAATGTAATACATGGCCTTGCTCTAAGACAGACCAAGAGAAAGAATATTCTTAATTATGTTGTGGATCATCTGCAAATTATGTTTAAAAAGAAAAGCCAAATGCCTAACTAAATAGCATCCTTGAAGATCATAACTATGTTTACCAACAATAAAAACGTTAACCTCTCATGTTTTTCTTACCACAAAAATGACAGTCCATTTGAAAAGTTACTCCTTTATCGTGTACATGAAACAGCACCGGAATATTGTTTTACAACGTATGTTCACCTGTCTGGCAACAAAACGAGCTGTGAGCCAACAAGAGTATCCTATTTATTTATTTTTTTTACATATTCAGCCTCATTCTAGTATTTGCTTGCTTTGCTGCAGACTTGGAATGTTGCTGAGGACAGAAGAAAAGCAATATCCGTGAAATGCATTTTTTCCATTTACAGATTGTTGAAATGCAGCAATGTGCCTGATCAGCATCAGAAAGAGACATTCAGAAGGAAAGGAGACACGCTGGCTTGCTGCACCCCAAGACAAATTCTATTTGTGGTGGGAAGGGGAGAGGGTGCACATGCCGGTCATCACCCAGAAGAGTAGCCAGGAAAACTCTGGCCATCAGCCAAGAGAATCATACAACTTTTAGTCCATGTGTGCTTCAGATGTGGGCTCCTAATGGAACAACCTGGAGAGTGGGCAGAGGTCCTATTGGAGGCGCAATATACTCCTCTTCTCTCAGCAACCGCAACAGAATGTTCTTTTTATTCCGAGGCCAATGGTAGATGTGAGTATTCTGAAGCCAGGTAGGTACATGTTCCTGTGGAGAAGAAGAGAGAGAAGAATAGGGATAGGAAAGAAGACAGAAAGAAGCAATATATAATTCCTCCTGATTCTTGATAGCAGCTTTTGAGACATACTCACCATTAGAGTTACAGACTCCACATTTGAAATGAGTTCCTCAGTCTTCCTCATATGTCTTTGCCAACAAACTAAGCAATTAGTTAAGCTGTGGATTTCTTTTTTGAACAATTTCAGTAATTCCTTGTGAAATCACTTGTATGAAGCATTTTTCCAGCATGTTTATTGCTTCTTACATCATTCAGCTTTTATGTCCTATAAATCTGCATTCCATAGTTTTGTTGAGGTACAGTAGAGTCATGTAGCTTTTCTACAGCTCTGATAGCAATCTTGACTAACCTACTCTAGATTATGGTAGTAAGTTTTCCCATGCCGATTAAGGAGAATTTAGAAAGAATGGTACGTATGTGACGTTACAAGGGGAGTAGGAGGGTTTATTTTGTTATTTTCCTAATGTTGATCTGATGTTGTACAGATTTATAGATACAACAGCCTATTTGAATATGATTATGAGTAGGATCACACCTCATGCTAATTAATAACCAACCAAAGAAGGATTCATGTTGTAACAAAGGAAGAACGCAGCATCTGGAATTCTCCCCCCTCACCACCACCCCAAAAAAAGCTTTTAAAAATGTTCAAAGTGAAAGAGAAAATAACCAGTTTATCAGCTTCTCAAGAAGGTAAACAAAATGTTAGCAGGTAACAAAAGGCAAAACTAGTCAATTCCCATTTTAGCCATTTTTTAAAACCAATATGGGGGTATGTGTTTCACTAAGCAGTTGTGAAAAGCAGGATCAAGGAGCAGGTTTGTTTTCAACAATTTTTCTATATTTTGAATCAGTTCAAATCTCCACAGTCAGATGAACATCATCCTAGGGTACTGAAAGATTTGCTGATGGTCTAATAGACTATAAAATTTTGAGAAATTTGAGACAATGGGTAAAGTACCAAATGAAATGAGAATGAAAAATGTTTGAAAATAATGTTGAAATTACAGAAGTCAACATGGATTTGTCAACTATACTGCATCACTAGAAGTATAGTTTCCAAATCACTGGAACTAATAGTTTACTTCATTGTGCATTAGTCAGACCCACCAGTTCTGGGCATCAGACTTTTAATCTGGATTCTTCTTAGATTAACTAGGAGGGATTCAGAAAAGACCAATGAAGTATCCCAGGAGACTAGAAATGTAATCTGAACAAAAGGTATCACAAAGAAGAAGGCCAAGACTTGCTCATTACCATCACAGACAGCAGGACAAGTAATAATTTAAAATTATAAGAATGCAAGCAAAGTTCAATAGAAGAATTAAATACCTAGAAGGTTGATGGTCTCTGCGTCACTAGATGTGATGAATATTGGATAGCCACATGTCACCAATGCTTTAATTTGAATTATTTCCAATTCTGTAGTTCTACAAAATGAGATTCTGGGCTACACAGTATGAGAACCTAGTTGGTGTGTAAGAATCTTTGCGTATTCTGCAGAACAGTTTTTGGTTACAGATTGAGAGTAGAGATAATTTTAGAAAATAGCTTATATCCAGTAGAAATCATGGAAAATATAGACCTGAGCTTAGTTCATTCTTTTATCACATAAAACTAACAAAATTTATTTTAGCCACATGATGTTCTTCAAGCAGAACAAGAAAGATTTAAGCAGGTAAAAATGAATGGACATGATTTAGTTATTGTTGGGCTATGCCTGTCCCATTTTATCTCTAGATAAAACAAAAAAGGTACTAAAAAATAAAATCCCTTTATTATTGCAAAATAAAAAATACTTTGTCCATTAATAAGCTTGATATAAATTATAATTCTGTTTTAAGAGTATTGTGAAATATTTCTCTAAATTGTTACATCAAATGCCAAAAGGATTTTTACTTCACATTCTCAAATATTTTTTTTAAAATATTATATATCTAATTTAAATTTTCATCAAACACCAAAATGGAATTATTCTGCTTTTGTCATATTACCTTTTTTGCATTGGGAAAGAGCACAGGAATGAATCTAAAGTTCATGCTTCCTTGCTGTATAAATTCAATTTGCATCTGAAAAAATACAAAAGAATAAAAATTTGTCAACATTAATTTCAGATGTATGTATACTGATTTCTAATGTTTTCTGTACAACAGCCTTCAGCTATAAACAAACTCATGTCCCTACAGTAGCACACTGACACAATCAGATAGATTTACGTATGTTTTTCTCGATTATGAATCGCATAGAAATCAGAATGGTGAAAGTAGATTGTGATCCAATGTTAGATACAACATATAAGTGCCCTGATCTGAGCAACACTGTTTTTCATTCTAGAGTTTTTGGAAGCATGGGAGCCTGGTGTACCAATAAAGGAGAATATTTGTAGCTTAGAGTTGAATGGAGGGAGTCTTGGTGCTCTCTGAGGTTGGTTGTTTTCTTTCAGACATTTCATTACCCAAACTAGGTAACATCATCAGTGATTTAAGCAGTCATATGCTGCTTTATGTTTCAGAACGTTAGCCATTTGCAAAACAGTAACACGAGTAAAGGAAGTCAGGACAACACATTACAATGTTGGCAGCAGGCTTGTCACTACAGCAAAGGGCTTGGCCCTCCTTGGGAGCCTAGTGAGAAAACACTAACTTCTATCAAAAGCGATAGAATGGAATCGAGATGTATGTGGCATTTGCTGAACTGTATGACTGAAATCTGTGTCAGAAAATATTCACTGCTAGTAAGGGTCAAATAGCTTTTCCTCCCTTCCCTGCCTCCTTCGCCACCACTGCCACCGAAGGAAGCTTATCTTTGCAGGTCTAAAACACCACCTTTCCTCCAGCTGCACGTGTGAGTCTGCTCTCACTCTGTGATGAAGCTGACCTGCTGGAAGCTTTCTAGACAAGCATGTTATATAGTACTTCTTTCCTAGCTGAAAGACAGGAAGCTCTGTTGCAGTTTATTCAATCTGATCAGAGGAAACCCTAGAGAGAATCCTCACACGTGTTATCCAGCTGAGTCTCAATGGCAATGGAGAAGCCATAAGGAGACAAAGATCAAACGCACAGAGAAAGAGAACACAGTAGCTCATGAAAGTGTAGCTAGAAAAAAATCCACAAAATACAATTCTGTTTGTATTTTTCAGTCTGCCATCAGTGGGCTCCCGTTGTATGTGTGTGTAGCAGTTCACTGTGTTCCACATGTTCAGTGCAGGCATAAGATATGTTCATATCATAGTCATCTGGGGCAAGGCACAATGATGCCAAAATGCAAATGTCATCACTTGCCTCCCTTGCTCCCAATGGGTCCCCATAGATCACATGGCAGAGATTTGAACGAAGTATGAAAGGGTTTCAATAGGTCGCAAAGCCACACAAAGTCAACTGCATTTACAGAGCATGGAGTTGCCGTGCCCTCTAAGAAGCACCGCAAAAAGCAAAGTTTTAAATACGAACAAAGCAGGGCTTAACCACAGCACAAACACCAATTATTTGGCAGAAGAAGCTGAAGACTTCCTTTTGAAATGGCAAGCACGTGTCCTCACTCACCATCCTGTGGATGTACTTAGTATGTAAACCATGTTCATCCTTGTCCAGCTGGGATTCAGCCCCTTCAACATCCTGTTTGTATTTTGGACTGATTGCTATGATTATCATTACTGTCTTCTGTCAGAAAGAGAAACACTTTTATGAAATCATAAAATGAAGTAAAGTTGGGCAAAAACAGCTGGGAAATCTGCCAGCTGGGATTTTACGTGATCTGATGTTCCCTGGAAGCATAAGGCAAGCCAGTTCCTTTTGGCAGTGAAACGGTACAGTATACATTGGAATTCCTCATACCAGATTTCCTGGATCTCCCATGAAGCACAGTTTAATTTAACAGGGAGAGAAAATATTTTTCAGCATTGGCTGTGCTGAATCACAAAACTCACCAACTTGGCCTATTTGACATAATTATGCATACTGTACAAAACACACACACACACACACACACACACGAGAATGCATATTTATAACGTTGATTCTCACAGCTTGGAATAGCTAAGAAGCTGTAGAAGAAATCAAACACCTCTTTATTTTCAAGAGAAGCCACAAAATTTAAAACTTATTTTTAGGAGGTAATTAAAAAACAAACAAGCCATAATCACAAAGATTCTCCTTTCATAAAGGAGAATTCATACACTCTACTAATTCACGCTGATTCATATACACTGTACTAATTCACACTGTGGCTTTAAAAAAAAGGCTTTGTATCCTATCTGAAACCAGAAGGAGCACTAAAGTTTATAGCAGGACTAGTGGACAACCTTTTCTGCTTGGTAGAGCATGCTCTATTATATTATCATCTTCAGTTGGCTGAGGGGTAGAAGAGACTAATGTAATAAGGGGATGAAGCCAAAATTATCAGTTTGTTCTTTGGGGAGTATATGTGTCACTTCTGTAGGTGTATGAAGCTTATTGGAAGTGTAGCACATGCTTCCTTTAGTTTATCACTGAACACTGGCAGGATATTGATTTGGGGGATTTACTGTTCACTTTGGCTTGCACATTGTTGGGGCGTAAGTACAAAGCTTTGGAAACTGCCTTTTATCTACAGTTCATGATTTCCTCATCTAGCCTTACATGAGTACTAAGATAACATATGCAAACTTATCTGTCAAGCATGCTGTTTCTAACAGAACCTAGGTTCACATAATGAATTAAGCAAAAGTTTAATCTTATTTGGTAAACTAAGCCCCAATTGCCTGGGTTTACATGGCATACCCATATGCAAAACTATGGGTGAGTTCAATACGTAAATCAAGCTCTCTTGGCAATTCACTGCTGCTCATATGTTTCTTTGAATCTAATGCAAAATATACAGCATAGCTAATTGTTGTGCTTGATGTATGTTTTTGTTTTCTCTCTGTCTCTCTCTCTCACACACACGCACACACGCACACACATTCCTGTACATAACACAGACAAGATGGATAGCTCATTACTCAGAGAAAGATTCCTCAAAACGATCAGCAAATGAATGTTACTGATAAAAAGGGAGCCAGGCTTTCTCTTCTCAGTTGCATCCATTTTAAATTTGAGGAAAGGGGGGGGAGACAGAGCAGGAAAAACATTAATAATTAAGCCACGTGCAGAGGAGAAAAAAAGATTCCTATTTTAGTTCATTGTGTCTTAGGAAGCAAACTTAAGCATTCCATGCAGGAAAAAAGTACAAGGTTTACATTTTATCTTTACTTACATCACTTAGATAACGTTCCATCCACTTGATAATATCAATTCCTCGGACGGTGTCCTCAAATATGTCAATCTGTTAAAAGGTGAAAATATTAATATGATTTCTTTAGCTCTGACTGCTCTCTAGGAGGCTACTTTAATTCAACATTGGCATCCTTTCCAAATAGTTTGATTTAAAAAGCTTTCAGTGCAAATATACCTAGACCAACAATACTGTCCGTTAAAAAAAGATCACTATGTTTAGTACAGCTTGGTAAAAATGTTGCAGTTCATATCAGTGGAGAAATTGGTTAAATCAACTCGATGCATCCTGGGGGAAAAAACCCACTTGTGTGATAAGGCCTTGTCCACTTTGCACCTGTGCCATCTCCATGGTGACCGCATCTGCCCCAAAGGTTACACTTGCCTATCATAAGCCATGGTTTACAAACCACAGTGCTCGAATTCACACATTTTGCCGAAACTATGTGTCATGTTAAAATACTGCATACTGTTTCAACCCAACCAAGATCTTTAGGAGTCCCACCAAATGGCCTTCAGTCATGGACAGAAAAGGAAGCTCTTGTTAGAGTTAAGCCAAATTTCTTGCGTCCATCGATTGCAAAATGCCAGGCCAACTTCCGCCGTTACACATCATGAATTGGTATCTACCATTTCAGAGTATATGTTTCACTCAGTCTTGGAGGAAGATGTTCATGAAGTTATTGTCACGGAAGAATAAAATATAAAGGGAAATTCTTGACATGAAAGTAGGTCTGTTCCTACTAATATTTAAGTCAATCCCTGTGAATGTTGCTCACACATATAGGGTGCTGCTGGAGACACCTTTTAGAAATAAGTTACAATTCTGAAACATCATTTCCATCCAATACGTTCACATTTACATGTATTACTTAAATGAATTTTATGTCTCTCTTTTATATAATATTCATTATGAAATATACAATGTTTAGGTGGGCAGGCACATTCAAAACAAACAATACCACTTTGAATTTAGAATCGCCTTTTTCAGATATTCTCACTTTTTCTCTTTGTGAATATTGTGAACCCCGAATAAAGTACTTACCGCAGTTTGAAATCCATTTACAAATAAAAAGTTCACAAATTTCATGACCTCCACAGCTGCATCCACAGAATAGGTTATAAAGACTTTACCTAGAAGTATAATTATCGATAAATAAAACAGGTGTGCTTTGAAACAAAATAGTTCTGAATTCCAAAGAATTCACAAAGGCAGCCTACCATGAGTAGCTGCAAGATGATATGCTGCAGAGCAGGTGGCAGGTGTGGCCAAGAGGCCCTTTGCACAAGAAGTACATGTAGTGCATCCATTGCATCCTTTCCTGGACCAGGAGATTCTCCAAACAGTCGCTAATGCCTTGGCCAACTCACAAGCGGACTATTGTAATGCTTTCTACGCAGGTTGATCTTGAAGGCTACTTAGAAGGTACAGCTGGCCTAGCATGCAGTGGTGCAGACAGCCATGGGCAGACTCTGCATTATGCCATTGTGACCCTACCGCTCCATGCGTTATGGTTTATGGCTTACCTCTTGGCTTCTGAGTGCAATTCAGGGTGCTGGTTACATCTCTCAGAACTAATGATGTTCAGCAACTATTAAAAGCTAACTGTTCTGCCAGGTTTGGGGGAAGTTTGATGGTTGAGCCTATTGCATGAGGAAGGGAATTGTTTATACATTTGTCTTCTTGCAGCTTATAATTAGCTTTTTGTACTGTTCTTACTTTTTAACTGCAGGCTGCCAGAATCATCACAAATCGGGTGCCCCTAAATTGTATATATATGCAAGTATAAATAAACAACTGCAAGGTGACACACTGTAGTCTCAACAGGGACCTTTGGATTTTAGTCATTGGGCAAGTCTGTAAGAGCAGAGTTTCCCCAACCTTTTTGACTTTGCAGACTGGTGGGGGGGGGGAGAGGGAATCGTTCCACACGAGCAGTGGGCAAGCTGCTCACTGCTCACCCACCAATTCCACAGCCTGGTTCCCAATGGCTCAAGGGCCCAGTTCGGGACCCCTGTGGAAGAGTAAAGACATCACTAAAATTCAGACCTCAAATTGTTTATATCTGTACAAGTCAAAACAAAACCTTGAACCAGTCTTGTTTGCTAACTGGAAGTCACGATAACAACTTCAACGAAAGTGTCTTGTGTCCCTGACAAAATCCCCAACTCAGAAATCTAATAATTGCTTTCTGTATCAGTTTCAGGATCATTCAGAGCTCATTGCAGTACAGGTAGTCTTCAACTTACAACAGTTCACTTAGTGACTGTTCAAAGTTACAATAGCACTGAAAAAAGTGCCTTATGACCATTTTTCACACTTAGGACTGTTGCAGAATCCCTATGATCACGTGATTTAAATTCAGATGCTTGACAACTGACTCACATTTATGACGGTTGCAGTGTGTCAGGGTCATGTGACCCCCTTTTGCAACCTTCTGACAAGCCAACTCAATGGGAAAACCAGATTCACTTAACAACCATGTTAGTAATTTAACAATTGCAATGACTCACTTAACAAATGTGGCAAGAAAAGTCATAAAATGGTGCCAGACTCACTTAACAAATTTCTCACCTGGCAACATAAATTTTGAACTCAATTGTGGTCGTAAGTTGAGGACTGCCTGTGATATAAATGGGAGCATGAGCAACTGTAGTTAAATGTTGCTATCTAAGAAAAGGTATAGTCAATATAGCCAATATACTAATCAAGAGGCCCCAAAGATAAAATAGACATCAAGTGACAGTGATGACTCTAGGAACATCCCTTCATAGCTTGCTTTTTCCCCCCCTAAGGAATTGCAATCTCATTTAGAACAGACACATGGTTGGGCTATATAGTATCAATTATCCAATAATCTACTTCTCAGATTCATTACATGACACTCAGTTGGGATGGGCAAGTTAGTCCATCACAGAGGTGTCAAACTGGATTTCTTCAAGTTTTCTCTGGCCGGAATGGGATGGATGCCTCCTGCAGTACCCTGCTGGCCAAAATGGCGTGGGGGGGGGCATGGAAGCCCTCCCTGTGCCCCATTTTTGGCCTGGACGGCCTCCAGCAGCTTTGGCTGGCACCGTTTTGGCCAGCAGCGTGCTGCAGGAGGCCGTCCTGGCCAAAAATGGGGTGTGGAGGGCCACGTGTGTCCCCCCCATGCCCCATTTTGGCTGCCAGAGGCACCGCGGGCCGGTCCTTCGCTATTTCCAGGCTGGCCCTGCAGGCCGGATTTAAGCACCCTGCGGGCTGGTTCCGGCCCATGGGCCTTGAGTTTGACACCCCCGGTCCATTACAAGTGTCATCTGGTGAAGTTTCTGCATTTAACTGAATGTATGTTCTTGCAGAGGAAAATTTATAAATGTATTTTCTCCAAACACTAGTGTTACAGAACAGATTGAATTCTATCAAAATTTGCAAAGAATGTGTGTCTCATTTATGCCAAGAGCTTTCAAACCCATGCCATTTTGAGGCCACACCTGGTGGTAATGAAATTAATCCAGTCAAATGCAGATGAAATATTGGCCTCTAACCTCAGCAGATAGAAGGCACTATGCACATTATACTAAACTACAAGAAACATTGTTAAAGCTATCACTTTCACACTTTTCTGATAACCAATGACTCTGCTTGTCTTAGCCTGAACCTTACAAAATGAATTAAGAGGTAGAGCAAATGAAGGATCAGAACTTGTCACTGACCAGTACAGCCTCCCTTTTAAGGAGTTCATTTTTTGTCCACAAGTATCCATACTGGCTTTGTAGATTAGGCCAAAATTTAATGACTATTCAGTGTATTGAATGCATTTGCCAACTAAAGGTAGTCCTCGACTTACAATAGTACATTTACTGACTGAAGTTATAATGACACTAAAAACAGTGACTGATGATCATTTTTCACTTATGACTTATGACTTATGATCAAAATTCAGATATCTGGCAACTGACTCATATTTATAACGGTTGCAGTGTCCTGGAGTCATGTAATCTCCTTTTGTGACCTTCTGACAAGCAAAGTCAATGAGGAATTCAGATTCACTTAACAACTGTGTTACTACCTTAACAGCTGCAGTGATTCACTTAACAACTGTGGCAAGAAAAGTCATAAAATGGAGCAAAACTCAACAAATATCTCACATAGCAACAGAAATTTTGGGCCCTGGTGGTCCCTCTCTATCTAGGAAGAAGCTCTACTTGGGCCTCTGTTTACAGAAGAAGAAGCGACAAGATAAAATCTTCAAAATTTTTGTTTTCCTTCAGCTTTTTAAAACTTTGTCCCTGCTTGTGTTTTAATCCTGTTCTTCGAGTGTTTTTCTTTTTATTTTACAAACACAAAGAGACATCCAGAATCATGTGCTAAATAGGCTAGCTATATAAATAAGAAAGATTTATAGGAACGTCTTTCAAGTTTTTTGCTAATATAACTCTCGAAATCCCTCAATCAGTAGAAGAACTCAACAATGCAAAAATGGTATGTGATACATGTTGGGGGGGGGGGGGCGATGATCTTTACTTATTTCCAGCACATAAATATATATATATAGAACTAACAAGCAAGAAACAGCAGAAGCTTACGTAGCTCTTCAGGCAAATTGCTGGTCCTCAGTGTCCCTCTGGCTGCGGAGTTATTCAGGGGTCTTGGGATAGGCCCAGGGGTAGACATGCTGCCAGACTGAGCCATGGAATCAAAAGGAAATCTCTCTACGCCCTCGTGGGCACCGTATATTTTGAATGGTGTGTTATTCTCAAGCATCTGCTTCCGAAATTGGTCACTGAGAAGAGAAAAAAACAACAACTGTAAATTCTGAAAATGTTCAAAGCTGATGATTCTGAATACATGTTCGGTGTCCTTTCTTAATAATAAAGGCATAAAGATTCTCTGTGTTCAGAGAAAGCTGGGGGAAACTGCATTTATAACTCAGGGAAGATTAAGGACCTCACCCAAAAGCTGCTTTTGTTTTAAAATGCAAAAAATAAAAATGAATTAAACTTTCTCCTATTGGTTGAGACAGAATTGGGGCAGACTCGATTTAAACCAGTCTGCCACCATTTGTAATTGGGGCCTGCCAGGACTGAAGATGCTCAGTGACAGTGCAATCCTGCGAGTGGAAGTCCTAATTAGTTCAACAGAGTTTGTTGCTCAACATAAGGATTGGAGGAACTCGCACCAATACTGCTTGAAGTATACTTTCTGTATGCCAAGTGCATCCAAGCTCTTGAAAAGACCATCAGGATTTTAAAAGAAGCCTGCCACTGACAGTTTTACTTTTTTGATTTCAATTATTTCTTTTCTTTTGTTTATTATCTTAAAAATTAAAAGAAATCCTGAAGCATTTGATAAGAACCTGAGATCTCCTTTTCCTGTGGGATAAAAACGGTTCTGTGATTTCAATCAATCCTGAAGTCAGGGTGACTGTAGTTGTCAATCCTTTGTGAAGAGGGAATTGTAAATCAAAGGGGGATATCAAAGCTCTATTACGGCTTGGAGCAGGAAACACATGTCGCTGTCTGCACTGCATGGCCTCGTTTATTTCAAATAGACTTGGTCCCTTGGAGAAGCAGTAACATACAATATATGGGCACGCAGACATATACCCTTACTATGCAAGATGAACAATCTGTGTGGAAGGACAATGTTTACAATCTAATTCCAAATTGAGTAACCTGCAGCTGTCAGTGGTCTTATGGCC
Organism: Oxyrhabdium leporinum; assembly: GCA_032468155.1. Classification (NCBI taxonomy): domain Eukaryota; kingdom Metazoa; phylum Chordata; class Lepidosauria; order Squamata; family Cyclocoridae; genus Oxyrhabdium; species Oxyrhabdium leporinum. The sequence continues at coordinate 248,857 of JANHFL010008195.1, forward strand.
TTCAAACTAGTTTCATGGGAGATGACAAGATGGTATGTGCAATCTTACATTACTAGAAACTCCACCCAATTTTAATTCCAAATCCTCCCACACTCTGGTTGTTATGGCTGGTTGACTTATGCCATAATTTAGTGAGTCTTCATAATTTAGTTACTAGATAGAGGCAAGCTCTGGGTGAATAATCCAAAGAGGCAGGAGAACAGAAAGCACTACACCTAGAAAACCTGGAAGCTAACAAGGAGAAATACATGAAATTTCTGAACCTGGAACAGAAACAAAATACATAGGAATTATTTTGTTTCCCTGCCAGAAATAAGAGGCCTGTGAGAAGCAGCAGAGATTCATATCAACAAGAAAATTCAGCCTGGGAAGACCACTCAATTTGCCTCAGTGAAATTACTAGGGAGGTTTTAAATTACTTTAGGCTTATATACATTTTGTAGATGACCTCACAGCAATAAATTACTATACTCTTGAGGTGAGAAGTTTAGAGAAAGAGAGGGAAAAAGGGTTTGCGGTTTCACTCAGAACCTTTAGATCGCGGGTGTCAAACTTGATCGCATCACGTGACGTATTGTGACATATCACAATGTTTTTTGCCTTTGCGGAGCCGGGGTGGGTATGGCCTGTGTGTGACACATCCGGCCCACGGGCCGCCAGTTTGACACCCCTGCTTTAGATGATACACTAGGGTAATTTCTCCACTAATGATTTAACTGTGTCTTTAAAAATCATCCAATCAAAATTTCTGTCAAAATAACAGCAATGACAGTCTTTATATCCGATCAATCATGGCCAAATGATGCTGCAAGTCACTAGCAATGAAATGGCCAAATCCACTTTACTTAATTATCATCAATGAATTTGTAATTTTGCCCATTTCTTGTGTTCTCTTTTACTAAGTCAGTGGCTTAGTAAATTTAAGCTTGTCTGAATCTGAAGCAGCCATTCTTCATTAAATTTGGAACAAATAATGCCTAAGTTAGGCAGTAGTTTGAAATTCTGGTTCACAGTAACTAGAAATGGAACCTATTTGTATAAACTTAGCCTCAGGTGACCCATCAGCCTTGATTATAGGAGCAAATGAGATGGCAGGCGAAATGGCAATATACATGTTAATATTATCCAGGCAAAGGTTAGTATACCATTCATACACATATGATGCTAAAATAATCATCCTTAGCTTTGCGTGCAAAAAATGAAATAAACTCTAAGGCTGGAAAATACTTACTGAAATCTCTGAAGTCCTTCAGAAGAGCTTTCTCCCTGAGGCAGCCTTTCTTCATTACACTTGGGTCCATGTGGACTAGAATAATGCGGGATTATTTGCTGAGCAGGGCGGGTGACTCTTGCACAAGGGCCATGCAGAGGAAGCTGAGCTTGAGGTGAACGCACAAAGTGTTGATAGCGGGTCTGCCCATCTAAACATAACAGAAAATAAAAATTCAGGCCATTGTATAAGTGAGACTCCTTTCCATAACAAGTAAATAGATGGTCCTTGACTTACAACAGTTCATTTAGGGACCATTTGAAGTTACAACAGCGCTGAAAAAAATGACCTGACCATTTCTCACACATACGATTGTTGTGGCATCCCTAGAGTCATGTGATCAGAATTCAGATGCTTGGCAACTGACTCGTATTTATGATGGTTACAGTGCCCTGGAGTCAAGCGATCACCTTTTGCAACCTTCTGACAAGCAAAATCAATGAGAAAGCCAGATTCACTTAACAACCATGTTACTAACTTAATAACTGCAGTGATTCACTTAACAAATGTGGTAAGAAAGGTCGTAAAAAGGGGCAAAATCCACTTAAAAAGATCTCAGCAACAGAAATTTTGGGCTCATTTGTGGCTGTAAGTCGACCTGTATGATGACATGATCAAACTGGATGCATTCCTTGCACCAAGACATGATTTCATTTATTCACATTTTATTGAATAAACCCCACATGCAACTCACTAAGACTGCACATGGTTCAAAAGCAATTTGGAAGAAGTGCTTGGGATTCCTGCAAGCACAGCATCCTTTTGCTATTCATTAACTTATGCATGGCATTAAATATAATAATGTTATACATTAAGATTGTTTTCTTAATTGTAGCTTATTGAATAATCTGGGTTGGCTGAAATCACTTGATTAAGGCTGCAGTAATGAATTCATACAACATATGAAACCAAACACCAATAAATTACAACCTTACAGTTTACCCAGCCAATAAGGACAACCATTTTGCAAAAATATAATAAATGCATGTTTTGCAGAGGAAACATCATTTATGACTAATGAGCTTACGTGGATTCTGACAATACATATTCTGATTGTAGTATCTTGGACGCCACTGAGCTTGTGGTGAAATATAAAGATGGGGCATCTGTGGAAATAAAGGGTATGACTGAGAATCCATCTGTGGATATTCTCTGGACATCAGAGATTTTGGAAGGTCTTGTAGGTTCAGAACAGAAGTAAAGGACAAGGGAAGCTCAGGTTGTCCAATGCCCAGAGCATCCTGAGGCTGAGAATCATATCCTGCATCTTCTGTCCTTAGATCTACTGGCATCCGATTATCATGCTCCCAGTTGGGCTTTACGTTTTCCTGATTTTCACCAAATGAATGTTGGGATATTTCAGAGTGTCTTTGCAAATTACTAGAACTGTGCCCAATGTCAGGAGAATCAGCTGATGATTGAGACCTCAAGAGCTGGTCTGTTTTGTGTTGAGGCAAATGATTCCATTCTGAACGGTCTGTTGAGTTGCTGGATGGGCCAGGAAACTGCCCACTTCTAGAATCATAGGTGTCTTGTGGAAGACTGTGGCCATAAGTTTCTAGTATGCCATTATTATAATTGACATGATCAAGGTGCTTATATAATCCTAGTTGCGCATTCATCGGATGAGATGTTTGAGATGGATAAGATCCCATAGGCATTAAGTTACTTATATCTTCTGCAGAAGCGTTCGAAGCCTCTTTCAGTGAATGTTCTGGATATGGAGACAAGTCAATAGTTTCATCCACTTCAACTGGTATACTTCGACCCATTGTAGCACCTAAGTGGGAGGGGGGGGAATATACAGTATAAAAAAGTTCTATTATTTACTCTGCATAAAAGTACTTTGCATCTAATTCAGATGTGCTCCCAGCAATAAAATGGGAAATCTGAGAAATGGAAGCAACACATCTGGAAGATAAGGTAAAGTTGGGATTGGCTGAATTGTATTACATAATTGGGAATCTTATGGAAATATTTTAAAAAGATGATTGACTTGGCAAACACCTGCCTAGATGTCTGAAAGAATTTAGATTGTCATAGTTAGCTTTGATTGCTCCCTTCACCACAGTTCTTTTTGCTTTCCACCCAATCCTTAGGACCTTGTCGATCAGTGGAGGGAACTGAGCTGGTAAAATCTTCCCCAAAAGTTTTTGAGAATCTGAAATTTTTTGATGCATTTGACATAATTCATCCGGTTCAAGATTAGACAACCATGATCTGTTTTATTGGCAGTGGTTGGGTCTGAATAAAGTGGCAAAGTGGCAATACAAAACACTAACCTTGTAAGGATGTCATTTCAATGTTCTGTAGGAAATCTATGGAAATAAGTACCAAGTGTAAATGGTAGCTAAGGGGGGGGAAAGGAGAAAATACAAATCATAGCAGAAATAAACAATTATGATCATCATTCACAGAGTAGATAAGAAAAAGATTTATTTCCATAATAATATGCTCATTTCCAATTTCCACTCATTGAAATAAACGGCTGAAAGAGGAGATATGGGATCCCACTTAAGCAATGCTTGTTCTATGCCTTATTGCTTTTGATTAATTGTATCATGTCTGTTATCTACTGATATAGCTTGTGTGATATTCAAATAAAAAAGTAATCAACAAATTTTAAAACATTTTTCTTCACCTTAAGAGTTCTTCGGATGTTTGGGAACCACAACAGGAAGAGGAAGGGGTATGTTCCCTGCCTTGAGTTACCTATAAAGTAATAAAGACAGGATAAGAATACAATAAATAAGTTTCAGTCAACTCATTTTCAATCTGCAGAATGCTTTTGTATTTACATCATGGAGACATTGAATATATATATATTATTTTGGTAGGCCTGGACAGCAATGTAGAGCATCGCAGGCCAAAGCAACTGGACACAGGGACAGTTCTTCCTCCATGCCATCACTCTGCTGAACACCTAATTTTCACAGTGCTTTCTAATGTCTCAGTGTATTTACTCATGTAGCATGGCTGTATTTTTTATTATTATTATCTTTTATTCATTAAACATGAAACTCAGTCAACTGAACATTTAAAAATGTATCACAAATACTAGTGACTGGTGCTAATGATTGATACGGGTTGCTGCCAGCGTCCTAGGTATCAACCAAGTATCTTCTTAAAATATATGATATTCCGAGTAGTGCAGTTTTTTGCAGTTCTGCTGCTGTTATTGCAGGAAGCTGCAACTTCTTGATGTGTTTTGTAAAATTACTGGACATGGTACCAGGTGCCCCGATGACAATGGGTATCACTGTTATATGTTTCATCCATAACCATGTAGTTTCGATGACCAGGTCGTCGTCGTCGTCATCATCATCATCATCATCATCATCATCATCATCATCATCATCATCATCATCATCATCATCA
>JANHFL010008195.1:253604-266073 GCA_032468155.1 Oxyrhabdium leporinum
TTTGTCCCATTTTACGACTTTTCTTGCCACATTTGTTAAGTGAATCACTGCAGTTGTTAAATTAGTGACACGGTTGTTAAGTGAACCTGACTTCCCTATTGACTTTGCTTGTCAGGCCGTCATAAAAGGGGATCACATGACCCCAGGACACCGCGACTGTCATAAATATGAACCACTTGTCAAGCATCTGAGTGTAAATCACGTGACCATGGGGATGCTGCAATGGTTATAAGTGTGAAAAATGGTCATAAGTCTCTTTTTTCAGTGCTTTTGTAACTTTGAACAGTCTCTAAATGAACTGTTGTAAGTCAAGGACTGCCTATACTGGTAAGGCTTAGCCATGATGTTTCTATATTTTGGATATTGACATCTCTACTATATGGACTTTCAATATACATTAGTCCTCGACTTATGACCACAATTGAGCCCAAAATTTATGTTGCTAAGCAAGACATTTGTTAAGCGAGTTCTGCCCCATTTCACGACACTTCTTGCTGAAGTTGTTAAGCGAGTCATGGCAGCTGTTAAGTTAGTTACATATTTGTTAAGTGAATCTGGTTTACTCATAGAACTTTGCTTATCAGAGTGTCGCAAAAGGTGATCACACGACACTGCAATTGTCATAAATATGAATCAGTTGCCAACTGTCTGAATTTTGATCACATGGCAAACAGGGATGAAAAATGGTCATAAGTCACTTTTTTCAATGATGTTGTGACTTTGAACAGTCACCAAATAAACTTACGTTGTAAGTCAAGGACAAACTGTACTTTCATTTTTGTGTGATTTGTCTATTGAGATCCTTTAGTTCACAATTCAAAGTTGGAGTCTCCTTATTTTTCTATGTCCGTTTCCCTCTTCAATAACTTTACAGAATTTAGTGTAATTCTGCTTCTTAATCTTCCAATCTCTCTCTGAAATGAATCATATAATTAATAATTAAGATTCCCCCTGATACCTTTGGTTTTCTTGGCTTTGGCTCCTCTTCTTGGCAATTTCCATCCTCTATTCTAACAATTGACTTTGAATCTTCCGTTTCTTCATCTTTGGCAATCTTTTCATATTCTTAACACCTTCTTCTATTTCATTCCACAATTCAAAAGAATTCCTGGTGGTTTCCTTAAAAATGGTAGAGATATGCCCAAGATCATATTATGGAAGTTTCTTGAACCTGAGCCAGACTTGGAACTTGTACATGAGTTCATGAACTGTTCCATAGTCAGCCCTGACCAGGCCTTCATTGTTACAACTGAGGTTTCAATTGTCTTGTACCAATAATATAGTAAATTGGATTTCTGTGTACTCTATTTGGTAGACGCTTAGATAAATAGTTGTAATTTTGGTTGTTTGGAGACTGTATTTGCAATGAAGAAATTACCAGTTTGGCAAAAACTAGTAAATGATTTCTGTTTCTTAGCCATACCATTTGACTGTGTCTTTACTGTTTCCAGTTTTGGCTTTCCAGTCCCCAACCACAAGTAGCACAGGTTGCTTGCATGTTCTGCCGATTTCAGATTAAACTTGATCATAAAAGTCATCAACCTCTTCTTCTTCTGCATCTGCGATAGGGCCATAAACTATCATATTAAATGGTTGCCCATGATCTCTAATTGATATTATTTGGTCATTCACTACATTGACAAACACTGTCTCAATTATGTCGTGCTATGACTTGAGTATGTTATTATCAAATAATTGCATTATCAAATAAAAGTGTTATAAGAAGAAATTCAAATGTATACAGTTTATGTAACTGAAACCCCAAACATGCTTTGATTTTGTTTAGATAAAGATAGTTTATGGTCATGTCTACATAACAGGACAGACCCACTGATTCCATCGCAGTCAATTGGTACACTCAGTATAAGATCACTTACTAGGTTGGCTGGTGCCCCCCATATTTTAAGTCTGGCCAGTCACCATAAGATATATGTGGAAATGTATATAGCCTTCCCTACTTCCTCACTTCTTTATTTGCTTCCTGTCTCCTATAAAATAGAGATAGTTCAAAGCCTTTTGCAATCAATGTCATGGGTGCGTTTAAAGACACATATACTATAGTCAGTTGATAAGGCAGCTAGTAGCTTGAGCCTTCCTTCCGTCCTGAGGGAAATGCATATCGGATGTCTGTGCAGTAGAAGTACAGTAGCTGACTTTTATACTTATGAACTAGCTAGTTTGATATGACCTGGAGGAATCAAATGTTCAGACACTGAAAAGGAATCATATTTTAATGTGTGAATGCTAATGTATTTGGCATTTATACAGGGATGGGATTCATATACTAGATTGTAGTTAGAAATGTGAGAACTGATAACAGAAATGGTATTGTGGTAGCTAGCTATGATAATGATTGAAAACTGGTTACATATGCATCCCTCAAACATGTCTTCATGACATGCAACTATCTCTAACTCAGTTGGATGGTGCAAATTTTTATCTTTATACAAATTTATATGGAGAGAAACGGAAGTGGTTTGCTTGGGGTTTCTAATAGCTTTTGAATTCTCTGCAGTAGCTTCTGATTGGTAAGAGAACATGCAAATACTGATATATATATATATATATATATATATATAAAATGCTGCTTAAATAATTCAGGGGAACTCAGATCTTTAGATTTTCAGGACTGGGCTGCCAGAATTCCTTGCTGCTGCCTAGTGGTTGTCCAGATTTTGCAGACAGATCTCATAAAGTAGTAACTGCAAAGTGATTGTAAAATATAGTAGTGTATGACTGAGCTTCCTTATTTCAAATAAAATTCCAGTTATAAGAATATCCTTATGTTATTCTGCTTGCTTCTTATTTGGATGATGCCTGGCTTCAGTATGCAGTGGTAGAATAATTCTGAAGCTCTATTTGAAAGCCTTGTTCATAAATCTGGACATTTGAGGAATGTCTGCAGCTAATATGACACCAGGGTATCTAATATGAGCTCACAGGCTCAAAACTGAAACAAGCACAGTCAGAAAGAATGCTTGCTCTGCCTGCGAGTATAATGGTTCTTAACTTTGACTGTTAGACCTGTCCCTGTCCCTCTGACTGATGATGACATCCTATCTCTCTGGGAAAAATCCAAGGACTACATTCTCATGTACATCTTTGACTGCACCATTGGAAGTAAAATCAAAGGTGCTCCAGAGGAATAGGTGGTATAGTTTGCGAATAAGTCTGGTGAATAGATAGAATTTCTAGTTATCAGTCAATATATTTCTCAGGAAATAACCTCACGATGCAGTCCTGCACCAAACCTTTCCTAGCCTGTCAACATATGCAAAACTGATCTCTGTTGTTCATGCTCTAATGAGAGGGTAAATTGAAAGATAGGGGTGGGGTGGAAATGGGGGGGAGGGGGTTTCCCCTTTCCAGTCGTTTCCGACTCTAGGAGGTGATGCACATCACCGTTTCTTAGTGGAGGAAGCCAGCTGAAGACATTTGTTGTCTGAAGATATTTCCGTGGTCATGTGGCCAATGAGCACGGAATGCTGTTACCTTCCAACCAATGTGGTACTTGTTTATCTACTCACTATTTATCTATCTACTCACATTTGCATGCTTTCTAACTTCTAGATCGGTAGAAGAAGGGGCAAGTAATGGGAACTCACCCCATTGCACAGTGCTCGGGTCTCAAACCCAGGGTGTCAGTTTTCCAGCTGACAAGCTCAGTGTCTTACTGCTGAGCCATCACGTCCCCACTCACAAGTGATAATAAGCCATAATATTTGATTTTGGCTTAGGATGGGCTATTTCCAGCCAATTATAGCTTCTAAATTACATGTGGTTCCTAAACTATCCTGGCAATACTAATCCAAATAATGTGGAAAACAATTTCCATTCATCTTGCCTCGTGCCTCAAGTAACGATTTTACTTATAAGGCTGAAAGAATGGTCTTTTCTATAGAAGCAGTACTTAGGAACTTTTAAAAGTATATACAGTATTTGCTCATTTCTTTATTGTTTCACTACAAATATAAATGACAACACACACACGGCCTCTTTTATGCTTCTAGAAAAGCTAAATTATCCTTTCAAGGGGTAAATTCCCCCCCTCAGGTTGTTATACTACAAGAGATAAACAAAAGAGTAAACATAATCCGTTGATTTATAAGCAATTTCCAATTAATTCTCTCATAATGATAAAAACCTCTCTTGCTATTTATTAAAGTTTTCCCCACAGCAATACATATCTCTTTAATTAAGATCAGCAATGAACTAATGCTTTCCTTATTCCCTATTGCTTTCAATTAGTCATTCATTGATCATTATCCCGAAGACACATGACAATTTACAGAAGAAGAACAAACATTGGATAGATTCCTTAGAAATTATGCTTCAGGAGATATAATGGGGAAAGAGGTAATAGGGAAGGTATTGCAAGGAAAAAACTACTTGTTTCATACAGTACTAAGTCAAAAGTATAGCAGCATTTAATATCAGTTTAGATTTTACCTAATGAGACATGCCTTGATTTTACAGAAAAGCGAGCTTCTCTCAACAGATCCCTTTTTTTGAATTGGGAGTCATTGGCATGAAGGATGGTAAAAGCATGAAATGCTTTGCATGGTGTCCCTTCTGAAGCTGCAATCAAAATCTTTCATGGAAATTAAGCTGGAATTTCTCATGTTTGACTGCAGAAAGGTGCTGTTCCTACAAATAGAAATTTATATTTAGTTCCCTTTCATAATGAGGAATTGAATTTCAAAATACTTTTTTTAATCTTTATTTATTTATTGAATTTAGTTGCCACCCATCTCGTAATGAACTGACTCTGGGTGGCTTCCAGCATTAAAGCATTAAAACACTAACAAATAGACAATTCAGACATTTGAAGTTCAGACGATAAACCTCTTTCCTTACTGCAGTTGAAGCCAGTTAAAGCTGCATTCAACAACAGACAAAGGTCACACAGCAAGCAGAATCACAGATATGATCCTTCCCTTTGCTCAGTGACACAGTGGCTATGTTGCCATGACTTACTGATGGCAAAAGAGCCAATCACATTTTAATCTATTATGTGGTGCAAACCTAATCTGAATGGTTCGATCATTGCTCAGTGAATTGTACAAGTAATCGTGCTGAGTAAACTTGATTAAGTTAATCCTGAGTAAGCATACTAAAAGGACACAGATAAAAAGAAAAAAAGACACTTGCATCATGGCATATTTCTTCCCCAGCTTCTGCAAGATTCTTTTCATCTGTTTTGCAGGATTTTTTTTTAAGTGCTTTATAAAAAAAATAAAACAGAATGAAGGGGAAAAAAACCTGCTCTTCAGGTATCAAGACAGAACATCAATAGCCTACTTGGCAGATTGGGAAAAGACTGATGTCTGGTTTGAGACCTCTTTGGGAAGAATGTGATGGATAGTCTGGATCTTCCTTACTCCCCATCTAAAGGAGCTGCTAGTCTCTTTTCCAAGGAGATCTGTCTCTCATTTTTACTCTACACTTGTGTACTCAAGGGTTGCAAGAAAGAAGCTCATGGCTTGCTTCCTCTAAGAAACTTTGTAAAAAGGTGCGGTAGAAGCAAAAATACCAAAATAAAGCAACAGAGGAATGATTGGTGACAATGACAGAATTTGCTGAGTTCGCAAAACAGACGTGTTTGATTAGAGAAAGGACAAATGTCAGTGACTGAAAATGGTTTATGGGCGTTTTGCTGAAAATGGAAAAAACATGAATTTGTGATTTATGGGTGTGATGTTTGGAAAGGGTAGACAATAAGGGGGAATATTTGTAGCTGAGGGTTAAGAAATCAGGTTAACAGTGTTGGAAGGGACCTTGCAGGTCATCTAGTTCAACCCCCGCCCAAGGGTGGAAATAATGGCTCCTTGGTGCTCTCTGAGCTTGGATGTTTTTTTGCAGATGTTTCATTACCCAAACTAGGAACATCATCAGTGCCAATAGGGAGTGAATGGAGTTTGCTCTCAATTTATATTCTAGTGGCTTGCCCGTCAGTATTGGTAGGCGAGGTCTGATGGTTTTTGGTTGGGCTGTTTATTGTTAGGTTTTTGGAAACTCCTTAATCGGGGTATTATTTACTTCTTGATTGTTGATTATCGTGTTAATCTATACTCATCCGGGTGTCGACTGCTGTGGGGAGATGTTTTGCTCTTTTTGTTCCTGTTTGGCTTGTTGATTGTCTTTTTTATCCGGTATGTAGATGTTATGCCTATGTGTCTATTGATGGCTGATTTGTCTGAGTCCCAGGCTTCCAGGAATTCTCTAGCATTTTTGGACTTGTTTGGTCTAGGATGACCAAGGTTTCCCAGTTGAAACTATGGTTAAGTCTGTCCTTCTGTTCTGAAATTAAAGAGTTCTCATTATGTCTTTTGATCACTAGTTAAGTGTTCATGAATGCCTTCTGCTAATCTTCTTGACTGTTGCAGTCTTTACGCTATACAGATTGTCTCCAAGTTACAGCCATTTAGTGACTGAAGTTATAATAGCACTGAAACAAGTGACTTATGACTGTTTTGCACACCTACAGCCATTGCAGCATCCCCATAGACAATAAAAATGTAAGCATTTGGCAACTGACTCATACTGGTAGTCAAGGGTCACATGATTACCTTTTGTGACCTTCTGACAAGCCAAGTCAATGGGGAAGCCAGATTCACTTAACAACCTTGTTACCAACTTAACTGCAATGATTCACTTGACAACTGTGGCAAGGAAGGTCGTAAAATGGGGCAAACCTCCATTTTAACAACAGTCTTGCTTACAATTTTGGACTCAGTTGTGATTGTAAGTTGTAGATGACTCCTCTTTTTCTTCTGGGGCTGCTGGGTCTTTTGGCTTAGGATGTTTTAGATGACTTTCATTTGTGTGCTATGATGATGCCATTTGGTTGTCTGTTGGTGGTTTCTGATCTATTTTTGAGGTATGGCAGTGCTACTCTTTATACAATTTGTCTTGGTTTTGCTATATTGGGTTGAATGGGCAAGGCGCTTTCTGTTGAAGTTGTGTGGATATCCATTTTGTTGGAAGATGTTGTATAGATGACCTGTTTTCCCCCCACTGTTCAGGGTTGCTGTAGTGTGTATGTGCTCATCTAAATACGAGTTCTTACACAAATGAAACAGGTCATGTAAATCTACTGGTAAATATATATGTGATGAGGGTTGCATTCACTACAGGGCCAGTTCTTTTATTTCCATGTATAAATCCATAATCACTAATCTCATGCCAGAGATGAAATGTTCACATCATCATTTCATTCATTTGCTTTCTGAAACAATTCCACCTATTACTCCTTGTTTGCCCCATATGCCCCAGAATTTCCTCCCACCCATTTTATAGTCTTCCCATCTTTCAAAAGATATTTGTCATAGTAGCATTCACCAAACCATATTCTACTACTATATTATGCACATCTCTCTAAAAGTCCAACTGAATTGAATGTGACTGGCTTCAGGAAAATATGTGCAAGATTTAAGCTACCTCTCCCTGCAGTTTTATAAACTAGTGTGTGTGAGAGCAAAGGAAAAAAATAATAGGTCAAGAAGAAGAAAAAATAAGGAAAAGCTCAAAGTATTGTAAGCCATCTGGGGACACTGTAAACTTTCTTGAGTAAGAAGGAAAAGAGTACACACCCTTGATGTCATTCATGTCACATAATCCATCTACCCAGCATCCACAGGCACAGACAGTAAATGTCTCTAGAAGAGCACAAAAACATATGGAGGCCTTTGCATGTGGTAAAACCATACAGCTTGGAGTTCTTTTGCATAGATACACAAAGCCCTTTCCCTGTAGACATTTATGGTGTAAACACAGACATCCAGAAGAATGGCTCGGTGACCCTTGGGAGATTCCCTGCTCTGTTCCACACTCCCACCCCTGGATAATAATATAATTGGGTAAAAAATAGAGAGGGAATACTAACAAATTATTCCAGGGACAGGGGAGAAATTGCTGAGTGGGAGAGAAACACAATTGTCTTAAGAACCAACATTTTGTCCTTAAAATCTCTGTTAAAAGGATTGACACTTTGCAATATCTACTTCGTTCTGTTTGTAGTTTCTCTAACAATGGGTGACTATGCTTTCCCTCCCTAATTCATAAATATTCCCAAAGCTTCCTTGCTTTTAGTATTTGTTTCTCTTCCCATTAAAGTTTGATACAAATGAACAATACTTTTTTGTCTGGTAGGCTAGGAGTCCTTCCATCTGGAAACACTTTTGTTGCCAACTCTTAAGGTGAGACTACAGAGCAGGACAAGATGTGTTTTCAATATTGCACATGAAATAAACTGTGCACCCTGCATATCAGATGGAGGCATCATAAACACTTTCCTTGCACCGGGTTCCTCCTCAAGTGACAGTGTGGTTTTGTGCAAATGGAACCTTTGTTTGCATCACTGTTGCAGCAGGAAGAAGCCCGGAACTGACTTTCAGCAGTAGGAAGGTGGGTTCTGGCCAATGGAAAAAAAAAAGCCAATGATATCAATGCCTGATAAGCATGAGGTTTAATTTGCTTCCTGTGCAGAACTGAAAGCTACATTTGATGATGGCTTCTGATGATCTTGCAGTTGTAGTCTGTTTGTTTTAATTTTCCCAAGACACTGCGCTACAATTAATTTTGGGGCCTGAGATTTTTGAAGAAAAACCACCATCTCCCAGGTTGTCTTAAAACTCAATCATGTCTTGCTAATGACTATTATTGACTGTCTCCAAGCATGAGGATAATAGGGGAGTACTGGAGTGTTGAGATGGGCAAAGATGTTTTAAAATTCAAAACACTTTCAGCTTGGAACGGGCTATTCTGTCAAATAAAACTATTTCAGATTGGAACTAAAGGGAAATGGATTTAAATCTCTGCCACTGACCTGATAACTAAAGACTAGCGGGAAGCTGTGCCCTGGACTTTCAGGAAAAGCTTAATGGCAAGAATAAAAACCAGGGCCATCTCTAGTTTAGAGAAAAAGCAGTTCTTGGTTGCTTGCTTCCTTTTCCATGCCAGAAAGATCACTCAGTCTCCCCTCTGGCACACAAAGAGACTAGCCAGTTGCTATGGGAACCAATACAGACTTACTCAACCTATCCTCACTTGGCAGCTCCCAGTCACCTGTCTTGCCATGCAGTCAGGGAGATGGAGTGTCCTCCCTCTCTTCCTGTTGAATGTTGACCTGAGCTGGAGAGTACAACGTGGTGGAAAGGACAGAATCTTCTTGGTCCTGGGCTCACTTCCTATTGATAGTTGGGTATATTACAGGTATGAGAATTGTGTGAGAATTTTCAATGAAACTGCTGTGCAAGGGGTGGTCATCTGTTGGTCATCTCTCACAACCTCTCATAGTAAGGATTCCGGTAAACCAGATATTCCAAACAATTCCTCCTGGCTCCATTACCCAAAGTACATTCCACGTCATATTCTTCTTCTTTGTTCACCAATATAGGAAGGGGAAGGGGAGGAACCACTTGTCCTTCAAAAGTAAGGAGCACGGAGGGGCTTCTCATAAGCCAGCAAGGCACAATGAAAGACCAGATGAATCTTAACAGGAGTAGACAATTGCAAACAAAAGGCCATGGGATTAATTTGCTAGGTAACTGGGAAGGAATCAATATATTTTTGAGTCCAGCTTTTTAGATGAGCGGGCGGAAGGTAAAAATGTAATGAAAACCTACATCAAATCCTCCAAAGCAATCTTGCCCGTGTGCATGTGTGGTCTGCTGGTATGTAACCTTTGCTAAATCTAGCCACTGAAAGGATTGGACCTCTGCAGGAAGTCTGAGGCTCAAGGAACCTCAGATGCTGGCATCCTAAAAGGTAAGGTAGGAGGTGGAAGTGGTGGTAGCCATTGACTGCCTGAAAGAGACTTGCCTATGGAGAAAGTATTAAGATGTGATATACAAATTCTACCAGAAGCAACAGTTCAATCCAATTGTCTTGCTGATAAATAGACCTAGCATTTCAAGTAACTGTTCTAGCAATTGGTTTTACCCTCTCTGTTAATAGAAGTAGCATTTTAAGTAGCTGTTCTAACAATTGGTTTATCCTCTCTCTTTTCTCATTAGAGGCCCATTAGAGATTGGATCACAAATGAATGTGAATGTCTAATCGCTGGAATCGGGCTTCCCAAAACTGAATGTACTGTAAATTGAGAGCTGTAATCTGGGACCACATAATTGACTAGGCCCCTGTACATAAAAATGTACAAAAAAATATGTGTAGTCTCCTAGGCTGATGGAAAGCTCTTGCAGGTAATAGAAATGAGCTTTCTTAATGAACAAATTTTCTACCACCAAAAATGGTAGCATTTTTTAGTTACCACAGGGGTGTCAAACTCAAGTCGTCACGGCGGTGTCGCGTGACATATCGGGACTTCCCCCCCCGGTCACTAAACAGGGTGGGGGCGGGGCCAGCATGTGACACATCTGGCCCATGAGTTTGACACCCCTGAGTTAGCAGAAAAGAGCAGTAGTGGTGCAATGGTTGGAATGCAGTATTGCAAGCTAACTCTGCCAACTGCCAGCAGTTCGATCCTGACCAGCTCAAGGTTGACTCAGCCTTCCATCCTTCTGAGGACAGTAAAATTAGGATCCAAATTGTTCGGGGTAACATGCTGATTCTGTAAATCACTTAAGAGAAGGCTGTAAAGCACTATGAAAGGTATACAAGTCTAAGTGCTATTGCTATTAAACTACATGAGAAAGCTCAGCAATAAAACCCATTGAAACAGAATCCCACATTCCCGATAAGAGAGGAGCTAAGGTAAACTGGCCAGACCTTCAGAAATACTTTAACCTCAGCCACCAAATTTCTCTGACAACTTTATGGGCAAACATTTTAGCTATTCAATTCATAATTAAAGCCATACTGTCACTTCTCTTCATGTTTTCAATAATTTCACTCTACATGATCAAATCACCTTAGCAGAACAACAGAATTGGAAGGGACTGTGGAAATCTTCTAGTTCAACTTATGGTAGACAACCCTATATCATTTCAGACAAATGGTTGTCCAATCTCTTTTTAAATCCCTCCAGTGATGCAACATCTTCTTCCCAATCCACCAGTTCTTTTCACTTGCACAATACAATCAATTTAAAGAGCTTGTCCACCATTCATTTCTACAAACATAGGTTTCTCTACTAATTGAGTGGACAGTTTATATTTTTGCACTGGGGACTCACATATGAAGCTGGCTATTGCACCTGGATCTAGAGCAGGGGTGTCAAACTCGTGTCATCATGGCGTAGTCACGTGATGCATTGTGACTTTTTTCCCCTTCGCTAAACAGGGTGTGGGTGTGGCTAGCACGTGATGCATCCGGCCCGCGGGCTGTGAGTTTGGCAGTCCTGGTCTAGAGGAACTGATAATTGAGTATGCACAAAATATAAAAGGAATAATAAAATATACTTGCCTGTTGTCAGCTGCCAAAACTCTTCTTAACTGTCTTGAGGTCAAACCTGCTGAGCTCTTGAGAGTGAGCCCTGCAAACATTTCAAAAGCTGAGGCTCAGGCACTTGCTTGCTATGTGGCCTAAGTTCCACAAGTGTGGCACTTAGCAACTGAGGCCTATACCTTAATGGGGCAAACCTTAACTCGGTGTCCTGGGGTCCAATACAGAAAAGTAAACCAAGATCTTTCCTCTTCTGCTTCTGTTACAGATAGAGACTCTTACTGCTCCTATTGCATGGATTGTGCAGCACTCACCTCCAAAGCTATGGGGAGGAAGAGATGAATAGAGTACATAAAAGTTCTTTCCCTTTTCCCTCCTGTGCCTTGCCTTCTCCATTCACCCATGAATTAACACACAATTTTGGAACAATTTGTCTGAATTCTCTGGTGTGCCTTGTTTCACCAATTCATTCATGAATTGAGTTCATCATAAGTTGTTCTTGGAATTGATCAATCAGAGTAAGATTACTCCACCACATATCCCTAACATGTGACGGCAAATCTGACACACTCTCTCAAACTCTGTGGTTGTCTTGTTTCAGTTTGCAAATCTCTCCATTTCCCGTTATTGTCCTGAGTTATTAAATGCAGCTATATATTCTTGTGCGTTCTTGTGATAAATCAGAGGGAAGCGTCGTGCGCAGAGCAGCGTTTTCGCTTAGCGGGTGAAGAGTGGAAGAGAAATACAATATGCGCAAAGCAGCGTAATTGTAGACCTCTTGGGATGAGATAAACAAGGACGCTGCAGTTAAAGAATGGGGCGCGATAGACAATTTAACAGATGACTGTTCTGGTTTCTTTCCACGCCTGGAAAGTTGAAAAAAGAGAGGAGGAGGAGGAAAACCAACGTAGTGAGATGACCACGTTTTACACCGCGGAGACTTTGGATGGCGAGGATACCAAATATGAAATATGTTTTTAAGCCCAGTCTAGTATCCGACTTTGGAAATATTGGCATATTTTAATAATTTTAACAGGGAAAATATTATCAGAAATTTATATTCTTAAATGAAAAGGGTGAGTCCAGATCTAGCCAGGAATTGAGAATAAGATATGTGCAAATACAA